>JAPYZP010000360.1:5365-32028 GCA_030522985.1 Torymus sinensis | reverse complement strand
ACACACACACACACACACACACACACACACACACACACACACACACACATCCACGAAATCAAAAATCTTCAAAATCAAATAATATACACATATACCACCCTAAATCATCTTTTTGAAGACTTTTTTTTTCGAAATTTTTTTTCATCGATACAAAGCTTCCTCTTTGAGGAAGCAATAGCGTATAAAATGGTTAAAAATTTTTCTTCTTATTAAGCTATTAAATGGATAGTATTTTCAATCATTTTTTTACGTAAACTTTAATTTTGTTATAGATTCCTGAAAACTTAATATTTTTCAACGAATCAAAGCTTAAATTTTAGCATTCGGGGTCTACTTTTACAAGCTTCTTTGCTCGTTTTTGTATTATGAATATTACCGCGACACCATGTATGTACATATTATATGTGTCGAGGGTCTTTGGCCCGTTTAAGTAAATAAATAAATAAGTAAATAAATAAAATAAATTTGCAATGTGACAGTCAATAGAAGAGACATCATTTTTGATCGAAAAAGAGGATATGTGAGGTCAAATTGCCCATATTTCAAGAAAAACGGCCTATTGGACGAAATTGTGAGCATTGGGCATCATTTTTAGGTACTAGAAATCCACTCGGAAATGCCTGCTAGAATCCGTTTCCCGCAGGTTGTACACTCTCCTTGTAAGTACCAACAAGCCACGACCACCATCACTCGTCTATCTGCTAATCATCGCCATACTGTAATTGTACTCCTTACCTCTTCTTATTCTGCATATTCGTACGAATATACATCCGTAACAGTCGTTATTAATGAAAAAATGAAAATGAAAGTTGTTTATTTTATATAAATAAAATCTTTCAAAATTAAATCAATTATTGCTCATATTCAATAAAAATCAACCAAATTAACACTCTTGTACGTACGTTTAAACAATTGATCAAACAAATTGATTAAATAATATTGTACTACATCATTTAATTCGGATTTGTAGGAATTTTTACGAGTCTCCAATAGACAATCCTATTGTTAAAGTTTTATAAGGTCCGTATTATTTAATCGAAGAATAATATTCTTCCTTAATTTTGAGGTAAAAATATAAGAATAATTATTAAGCTTAAAAATATACATAAAAGTTTATTCATCCAAGAATAATTCTACAAAAATATAAAAATTTTTTACTACTGGTATTTTCGTAGGTATAATTTTACTTATTTTTAATTATCATAAATTCCGGGCAGTGATTGAAGACATTTTATTACAATCTGTCTTTAACAGCCAACAGCATGGACAAATATCCTGCAGATGCTTTTAGAATCTGAAGAATATAATATATGCTTAATACATTAAACCGATTAAATATTTATTGATTGTTTGATTGACTGAAACTTTAGTACATGCTTACCGAAGAAAAATATTGGAGGGAGAAGACTTCAAATTTTCCAACAGTTATTTTTATCGGTTTCATAGTTTGTGCCATAAATGGTATCAATAGTTTTGATTCACATGGCGGAAGGTTGTACCATTTCATGTTGTAAGCGGCAGAAAAAAGATCTTCACTCTGAAAATATTCGGATTCATTTTTTTTCAAAATAATTATGAAATTCTGCTTTTGTAAAGACTTTTTTCTTTGAAATGAAAATTATCTTAGAGTCACAAAGTCCTACATAAGATTTAACATGCTGTGTTATGGTAAATTTCACGTGTAATCTCATGTAATAAGTTTTAGGGAGTTGGTTCAAAACTTTCTACTAAATTTTTACAGAAGACTTCATAAGATCTTGGATGAGATATGCTGTAACGTTCCTCGAGATGCTGATTAAAAATTTTATAGTAAAAGTCGATCTTCTATAACATTTATTAGGATGATGTATGGCAATAATACTCAATATCTCAAATTAAATTTTACATGGTGGAATAAAAATATGTCACATAAGTTTACAAGTGAAATTTCATGTAATATTTTAAAACGAGACCTTAGAAAGTATCAAGTAAAATCTTCTAAAGGAGTTTACCGAAATCCCCATATAAATTGGCCCATATGAGGATAAGCACCACCTTGTGATGGATTGAACTGTACTTTAAACTAATTAGTATACAATTGATTTCAGTTCGATAGAATGATGGGAACATGGTTCAAATAGGGTCTAAAGCTCAATGAGAACCTATGTACTGACGACTCTTTTAATCGAAAAAGAATAAAGATAAGTTAAGATATCTTAAAACCAATTATGGTTTTAGGATAGATCATCATTCGAGCTTTCAAGGGGCATAAAGCAATCCGCGGGAAAATGCTCAGTTGCGACGTTCCATGTGCACATATGTACATAAGTACCACATTTTCGACTTTTTTTAATCTAAACAGGTTGAAGACAAGGTACAAAGTTAAAACCAATTATGGTTTTAGATAGACAATCATTCGAGCTTCAAGAGACACAAAGCAATCCATGGGGAAACGGTTAGTTGGGACCTGCCACGAGCACCTATGTACATAGGCATCACATTTTTCGACTATTTTGAATCTAAACAGGTTCAAGGTAGGCTACAATGATCAAACCAATTATGGTTTTAGATAGACCATCATTCGAGTTTTCAAGAGACGCAAAGCAATCCGCGGGGGAACGCTTAGTTGGGACGTGCTATGAGCTCCTATCTACATAGGTACCACATTTTTCGACTTTTTGTTAATCTAAACAGGTTGTAGATAAGCTACAATCTTAAGACTAATTATGGTTGTAGATAGATCATTGAAGCTTTCCAGAGACATACAGGAATCGGTGGGGATGTTCCTGTACTTCTTTCCTCACTAGAATCCTAACTTGGTGTGGTGAGTGTTCTCGTTTAATACTCTAAAGTCATCTGTATCTCTAAGTAATCCGTTTCTCATTAAATGAATTAGTAAGCCGTTTACAAAGAATATAAACTTATACTCTGAATTAATAAACAATATTCTGTCGTACAAATAGCATCAGCCTTGATTATAATAAAGTTTTTTTTCAAATATCCTTTACATTTAAGTTAAATAATAATATGTTTATTTATGTTTATATATCTCTTTTTTACCTTTTTTATATCCATTTACTCGTCATTTTTGTCACCCTCGCCATGTTCGGGCAACAAAATCGATTCGTGCTTCGTTTCATATTACTTATTTATTTTTAGGTATAGTTATTTTAATGGGTTTGCCGTATTTTGCGCATTTCTGTCAAAAAATAGTATACGCAACACGTGCACAAGGTGATCCATGCACTAGTGTTGTTTGAGCGCAGCTCAGGCGTCAAACTCGATTCATGCGAGAATCACCTGCTTTGCGCGCTAGTTGTGTAATGTATTATTCAATTTGCATCATTTTGAAACAACTTAAAAGAAACTGCATTTAACAAAATGTTTATAATCTACTTTTGACAATGTAAGAGATATAGACATATTTTTAGATTATCTATTATCGCGGTTTTCACATTCATCTTAATATTATGCATGAGAAAATGTAAGTTTACTAAAAAAGACTATATTCTTTGAAAACAAAATAAACTAAGTTTTAAAAAAATTCTATTGTCAATATGTATATGAAACTTTGGCAAATTAATCAGCTAAGATTTTTCTCAAAAAATCTTAATATCTTACCTCGGTCCGAAGTTGTTCAGCCATATAGCAATACATGAAAAGGCTGCCAATATTAGAAGCCGTTACTACAGTAAAAAATATCATATGACTGTATAATGCTGATCCACTACTTTCACCAATAACCTTCAATTTTTTTCTTTAAAATTTTTTATGTTAAACATTTATCTTTATATGCAATGATTGAACTTACCATTACGAATTGATAACCTTGTAAACAAAGAAGGATAGATGTTGCCAGGATTTGTGCCAGAAATAATTTATTGAAATTTCTTTCGATTATATTAGCTAAGCTTTTAAATAAAATCTGTATTACTCATAATTGAACTTTATTAAACGTGGTTAATTTTAAATAAGGGGGTCTCTGATTCCACTTAAGCCCCAATATTTGAAAGCAAAGGGCTATTTTAATATTGATAACTATAATAAAAATTATAAAGAAGTATCGTAATTCATCCTATAAAGTTTCCTTGTCAGTGTTATACTTTTTGGAAACTTATATTTATGATTCACAAACAGGATGGATAGACAATTTTCTGTTTAAATTTTTTTAATAAACTGTTATTTTCACAGATTAATGAAATAAATTAATAATATTATTATAGGAAAAAATAAATAATATAGTTTATAATATTTGGAAACTTGTGATGTTTCACAAGCCTTCTAAAATGATCACCATTTTTAATTAATAAGTTTTTACCATACTCTGGCCGAAAGTACCACTTTCGCTCCCGGCTCCGAAACGCGGATGTGGTATTTTCGGCCCAGGTATGGTGAAAAATCGTATACTCAACATGGGGATAAAGAGGGACACCCCAGAGCTCGCCTACAGCTCGGGTGGCAATTTACACGTGCTCTGGACTGGTCAACTATTTACCTCCCTTGTGTAATATACTATTACTCACAAATATATTCATTAACCTTTAGAGGGCCGAAAAACCGATGTATGGGCTCTGAAGGAAAATTATTATTTTGCGTGAGCAACTCATTCACCTATATGTGCTCAAATATACTAACAATAAGTCACACATTGATGTACCTAAATAACCACATTGTACATGTACAATACAAATTTAGGGACTTTTCAAGAACGTCCTCAGATTTTCAATTTCAGCCCTTTAAAGGTTAAGAAAACACGCGAATTGAGAGCTTCTGTTTTGTAATTAGAAAATGTTTAACTTTCTTTTAAAATATTTGTTTATTATTATGAATAAATTTGCTGCTTTCAAAATATAAGATTCTTTATTTTGAGTGTTCAAATAGAAAAAGTCATCTATAATATTAATTAAAAATATTACTTATGTCGACTGTAACTACTATCCACTGATAATATAATATTAATGGAATAGTTTGAAAAAATTTATGAATATTCACGTGTAACCGCAGATTCTGCAGGGACGCATATAAAAATAAATGACATTATTTGAACTTATAAATTAAAAATGACTATGGTATCGTACGAATGGCATCGGTATTAAAACCCCCCTTAAATACTGAAATCTTAATTTAAATTTGAAAATTGGTTGTTCATAAAAATTCTTATAAATCCATAACATCTTTTCACTACGTGAAATTTTAGCCTTAGCTTTTTGAAATCAACGCGAATGTTATAGGTACCTTACAAAATTAAAAGTAACGTTTCAAGTACCTGATAATTCGCTGATGACGATAAATGATTGACTTGAAAAGACTCCTGAGCGCACATTTTCTCTTACCACATTCGTCAGCAAGGGCTTCTAGTCGCATCTGTAGATTTTTCAGCTGTGCAGTTAGATGTAGAATCGTGAAGACGAAGAAGCCATCGAACGTTGCGAAGCAACCGGCAATGTAGAATGCTGTGAGCACCTGGCTCACAAAGATGACCTGGTGCATAGGGCTGCTTTCCGCGTCAAAGAAGAAGTGGCCCTCCAGGAACAAAGGTTTGGGGATCGACGCGTTCACCCCGAGTCGGCGTTTGTCGACGTAGTAGACAAGTATCACACGGGTGGACAGAAGAAGAATGCAGCTCGTAACCGTGCTGAAGTAAACGATTCCTACAAGTCGGCTAATGCGCGCGTTGCGCCACATAATACGCTGCTCCTTTGCCGTCGTGCTCTCCTCCCAGTCCTTCGCTATGCCCGACACGAGTTCCCATAGATCTTTAACAATGAATTATGTGATTTGTCATAAAAGTGAAATTAAATTGATCTATAAAAATGATTCGATTTGGAAGCTTTAGTGTGAGAGCATTAGACTTCAATTTTGAATACCAGAGAGACTTCTTGTAAAGAAAAGGCTTGATGTCACCGTAAGGTATAAATAAAACATAATTATTTTAATTAACAACATTTAAATAACAGCGATAGAAAATTGTGAGAGAATTGAAGAAAAGTGAAATTGTAAGACATATTCATAAAAAATATAATGTTATATTTGATGTGTTAAAAAAATTTCTTCGTTGAAAGATAGATTAGCAAATACTTAGATAAGGAGATAAGCAAAAATAAACAATTCGACTGTTAGAACCAAATAGAATTTATCAATAAAGACAAAATATTAAAAAAAAAAAATACTAGAACACTTGAGCGAAAACATGGAAAGTACAATATTAATATTGTTATTAGTATTAATATTCTTAATATAATGTTCTTAATAGAAATAATATTGATTTTTTCTCTATGATGTTACGAGTGATTGGAAATAGATAGATCGAAAAATCGTTGCCTCTCTTTTACATGTACTTTATTCATACTTCACATGTAATCGTTTTAATGATGTTTATCTTACCTTTTTTATTATAGCGAAATCCAATAAGCTTAAGGATGGCCACCCCAATTAAAATCTGTCCTGTGCTTAGGATTTCTAGGAGTTTATTAAAATCATGTCTCACCATTATAGCTAATGTAGTTTGAGGAATAAAACAGAAAAATGAGATGGTACATATCGGAACGAGAAAGTAGTACCGCAAAAGCCAGTGCTCCATCTTTTTTGGATCTGGCCAAGCACCGATCATAATCATAATCGAACGAGTAACGCCGACGGCTACATCAAAGCCTGATAAATCTTTATAAAATGTTTTATTATTTTTTCAATAAACTATTATTATTATAGAACTTCGATATAAAGATTTTATTTCAGTTTCAACAAAATTCTTTAATCTGTATTAATTCGTTCTTTAGAGTAAATAAAGAAATTTCTTTCTAAAATTGTTTGTTATATTTATCATTCAACATATTTCTCAATAAAACAACGTGGTTTCTTCGGTACAAAAGAATTAATGAGTTTAATTAGTGATATATTTGGCAGCTAAGATAACATTTTATTCTTGCTAATCTCTTTGTGATTCAATATTCAAATTCATCGAAGGAACCCTGAATAATGAAATTCGTACCTTTTCTCGGACTCATTTGCAATTGAACATTCACGACGCGAACTCCGAACTGACTAACGAGTCCATCCGTCACAAAGTATCCTCCGAAGCAAAACTTCTCTTCCATTTAGCCATAAACAGCGCATGCTCAGCAAACCTCTCGAGCAAACCTCCTGTTATGCTATGAGATGCAAGTAATGAGTTCCCTTGACCAGTAGTAGTTTGTGATTCTTAGAATTATACTTTTAATAAGTATCGGTCGACAAGAAAAAAAATTTAATCTATAAATTAAAGTCACGTAACAAGCGAAATTTAATCATCTGATTTTTGTGAAGTAAGTTGTATTTTATACAATTTTAATTTAATTTATGGATAAGATCATTTTTCATTAAATAAATTAATTGTCATCATCAGTCTTCACACCTTATCTGCTCCAATGCACTTTGAATATTTCAGAATGCATAAATAAATTACAAATTTGAACATCATTATTCATTTATATTTGATAAGTCATACCTTATTTACTTCATAAAATAAAATCGTTTATTACTAAGTCTAATTTGCAAAATGTTAATGAAAATTCAGTTTTTAAAGGTTAAAGCTGTAGCATCATTGACCTTTTATATTTGATTTATATACATGAACTCATAAAATGAAATTACTTTCACTTAATTCTGATTTGTACTTCTCGGCATGTTTCCGTTATCCAAAAAAACTCTAAAAAAATTTTCTTTTTTCGTATGCCATGAAATGGTCGAGGAAAATCCTAAACAATTAAAGAAGATATATATATATATCGTTATTTTGCTTCAGACGCAAATCATTAAATCAGTAACAGTGTTATATGAAATAAAATAAAAAAAAAAATAATGTTAGGAAAATGATTTTTTAATAGTAGATTATGCACCTAGGGAGTAAAAGTAAAGAATCTTCCAGATCGCATGTAAATTGTCACCCGAGCCGAAGGCGAGGGTGACAAACAAGCGATCTGAGGGATTCTTTACTTACTCCCGTGGTGCATATACTACTTTTCTCCACGAGGAGCGTAAAATGCGTAGGCTGTTTTTCGCCCGTAGGGCGTTCAGGACTCACTTTACGCGCCGCATGGCGAAAAGTTATTTTCACACAATTTATTCATCTAAAATCTCAAAAAGATTTTATTGGGACTTGGAAAAAATTCAGGTCACTATTTAGCACTTCTAAGAAGTAGCCAAATAGTTTTTATATTGAATTTCGAACTTTAACACAGTAACAAAATTATAATAATATTTTTTTTTTAAATTGACTTTTTTGAAAAATTTTGCTGCGGTGTCAGATACCCACAGCTGTAATCGAAGATAAATTTAAAATCGAGTACAATTATTACTGTAAATTATACAATAACATAGTTCAAGATAAAATTGTATCTTTTAAGAGGCTTAAGATTTTTGATGTGTTTTTTATATCAGCAGTAAGAAGCAAAATCAACACTGCCAGATATGTTTCAAAAAAGTTTTTGACAACTTTGCCAAATTATTCTTCCAGATGAGATATTTGTTTTTTTTTTGTTAAAATAAAGAGCAAAATTTTGAATTTTTGTATAGGAAGAAGATTCTAGAATAATTATACAAAAATACTATATTTTTATTATTTCACTTTATATATTCTATTAATAACTGACCTTTATCTGTTGAATTGGCTAGCCAATTAATGAAGCGTACATGGATAGAATTTTCCCAGAAAAATGATCGTGAAATTCACGGAACAAATGACCGACAGACTGTAGCCATGCAATTGGTAGGGTTATGTGTGCGGTCACGCCATCTTCAAGAACAGCGTAGACAGCGATATGACAGGAAAAAGGGTTCTTAACATAACGGAAAAATTTTTGTTAGAAAATTTCCTATGTTGCAAAAGCAGATTTTCGCCACACGGCGCGTAAAGTGCGTTCTGTACGCCCTGCGGGCGAAAAACAGCCTACGCATTTTACACTCCTCGTGGAGAAAAGTAGTATATGCACCACGGGAGTAAGTATAAAGAATCCCTCAGATCGCATGTTTGTCACCCTCGCCTTCGGCTCGAGTGACAATTTACATACGATCTGGGACATTCTCTACTTTCACTCCCTAGCTGCATAATCTACTATTTGTCCATTAAAAGAAAATTCAATAAGTAATTATAATCTTTTTTGTTTTTCATTCAATTTTAATTTGGAAGGTCTCATTTCCTTCCTTGTTTAATTTGATATGCAATTGTTTATAAGATTCAGTGACAAATCTACAAACAATTGCACATAACTTTACAGGTTTTAAAAATTTTCCAATAGAGAAGCATAGATGTTGCAACAATTCGTGAATAATTTATTAAAATTTCTATTGATTATTTTTGTTTTTGTTTTGTCAAGCATGCATGCTTATGTATACATTTTCAACAACGTGTCTGTGTACTTGCGTGTAAGTATAAAGGTGTATTTTTAGAATAACATATCTAAAAGAATATTAGGAAACTTGTCTTCGGAACGCTACCATGCTCCTTGATCAAGTACATAATTATCTATTACTTCTTTTAATATTTAACCCCCTCATTGCCAATATCCACTTATCGACATGTTTGGGCAGTTCATTTTTTTTTTAAATTATTAATTAATTATAAAAATATTGTTTCAAATACCTATTTATTCGCTGATGACGATCTATTATTGGTTTCATCAGATCCTCTTTTTTACACTTCCTCTTATCATTTTTCTAAACAATATTCTCCAATCGTAAAATGTAAAATCGCGAAGACGAAGAAACCGTCGAAGGACGAGAAGCAGGAACGGTAAAGATGGCTGCGATCATTTGCTCAACGAAAATGATCTCATGCATGCTTCGAAGAAGAAAAAATGGACCTCGATGTAGTGGGGCCTGCTCACCAGGGCCATGCTTACTTCCAGTCGATGCTTCTCGTCATAATAGACGATCAGAACTAGAGCTGCTTGGAGAAAGTTGGTACTCGAAAATGTTGTGGATCACCTCGAGGCGACTCGTGCGCGAATTATGCCACATTATGCGCTATTACTCCTCGGCCGCCCTGTTCTGCTGCTCCAAGTCCTCAGATATCTGAATACGAGTTCCCTTAAATATTTTATGATTCATCATATGATATTCTATTAGGATTGGCTAAACTAGCAACAATAATATTATTAATGTAGATAAAACATTTAAAAAATGATAGTTTTTTGTACAACTTTGTTAAAAACCGTTGCTTACTGCATTAGTAAAATTAATTTCATATTGACGTTTGCTCAATTATTTTAGGAAAATGTGAAATAAAAAAATTTGTAACAAAATGATTAAATTAAAAATATAAAATACTTCTAATGACGGTAGAGCAGTAATTAAAAAAAAAAAGAGTATAGGAAAAATTGAATAAATAAATGAAAGGAGAGTTACGCGGTCAGGTTTAAGTTTCGCGGGCACGCGAGACTCTCCTCTAGGTTGATCCTGATTTGTCTTGGTGACCCCGAGCGTGGCTCAAGGTGTCACCCCCTTTTTGCCTGAGCAGCGCAAACGGCCGCACTTGGTGAGGGTCAAGGCACTCCATTTGACTATAGCGATCGAGTCGCTGTTGGTGGGAGGCGAGATCCTGGTGGGAATAGAATGCTCGTCTCCGTTGGAGCGGGGAGGGCTTCTTCTTCTTCTTTCCTTTCTTGTGCCGGTGGTGTGACTGTTATTTAACAGACTGTTCCTTACGGTCCATCAACTAGCGGTGCGCTTGCGCGCGAAGTGGCGGGAAATTTAAGTCGCTGGTATCTGAAAGTAGAAATACGAGGTCACCGCAGCTCACCCCCTTTGCAGGGGATGAGCGGCGGCACGCCCGGCGCTAGTACACCCTCGGCTATCTTCAGAGGAAGCGCAGGGGTGAAGCAGCGCCGGAGAGTTTATAGGATAGTGCAGGAATGTAGAGTTCAGGGATGAGTATGGAACGGGAGGTATGGTGAGAGTGCTATAGGCAGCATGGAGGGCGAGTGTGCTTCAAAAATTCGGAGCGCAAAAGAATACCTCGGTGCGAGTTTGGGGCGAGTGGCAAATGTTCGGTAGATAGGCTGCCGATGGGGTTGCGAGGCGCTCGCTCCCCTCTGCGTAAGTCCGCTAGCACAGACCGAGTCGTGACGCGAGCTTCAGCAAAACTCGCGGGTGCGCGAACGTTCGAGAGCTTTTGGCAAAAAGTCGAGCCTCGACTAATTCCCAAAAGTTGAAGAGTAAAAATAAAAAAAGAAAATAATGTTCGCAAACGTTGTGGACGTCAATATGATATTTTTTAATTATATAAAGTAATATTCTCTTTGCATGATTAACGTAAACCAATATTGAAAAGTTCTTGAAATTAAACAAAAACTAAATAAATAAAATATGATCAATAAATAAATGATCCTTCAATTTCCTAATTGTATAAACCCATTAACGCCTAAATCGATGAAATCTTATGTTGGTTTTCAAGCCTAAATATTATTTATTTTCACTAGGCAAATTTAGGGCAAAGTAACTTTTTCTAAAGTATTTTTGTGTGCTCTTTTCAAATCCGTTATCAGAATTGCAGTTTTTTCACTCTGAAATTCAATATGGCGGCATTTGTAAGAAAAACATGAAAATATTGATGTTTTTGTTTTAATCCAATTTTTCATTACGATAACGTAAAGGAGTAGACTATTGCGCTCAACTAAGAGTGTATGAATTATTGTGCTAAGAAAGATCTAGAAAGTTATGGAACCTGGAAATTCAATATGACGGCTACAAAATGGCGACTAATTCGTAAAAAAGTTGTAAATATTGTAGTTACAAAAAGGTTCTCACGAGGGTTTTTTCACTATGTCTAACAGCTAATAATACATATTTATGAACAGAAAATGTAGTGATAATAAAATCAGTATATTAAAAAATGGCGGATTCAAGATGGCGGCAAATTGGGCTACGAATTTACGCTTGTAAAGAGCTAAAGTATACAAAAAAAAAAAGAAAAATGAAATAACATCAAAATTTTCACGTTATTTTTTTTTTAAATGCCGCCACATTGAATTTTAGGGTGAAAAACTGCAGTTCTGATAACGGATTTGAAAAGAGCACAAAACAATATGTTAGAAATAGTACATTATGTAACAAGGGACAAAAGTCGCTTTTGATTCCCGCGGGTGGGTTTACTACCCGAGCGAGCGAAGCAAAGCGAGGAAATATGACTATATTTCCTGCAAAAGAGGGAAATATGACCAGATTTCCTGCAAAAGAGGGAAATATGTCCATATTTCCCGCAAACGTTACATTTGTTGGAAGAGGGAAACAAATCTAATTTTGGTCCCGCTTTTCAAGGAAGACAGTGGCCATATTTGTTGAGATGGAATAAAAGTTATTTTGCCTTAAATATGCCTATAGCAAAAATAAATAATATTCTAGTCTCCCGGACGTATTTCATTTAAGTAATTTATAAATGATTAAGGGGGTTTATGCGTTAGAGTAAGTAACTTCGTTATTCCAATCTGGTCAAACACCGTTCATCATCAATTCGAAGCCTGATAAATCTTTACAGAATAAAATATAATTTATAGCACTGCGTGACCTAAGCCCGCATTTAGGTCACGCCTATCTGTGACCTAAGTACTACTTTTTTGCACCGCGTTTATCGCACTCGCTACGCTCGTGCGCTAACCTCACGGTGCAAAAAAGCATTACTTAGGGCACGGATAGGCGTGACAGTGGGCTTAGGGCAGGCAGTGATATATAATGCTATACGATACTTGTGACCTAAGAGCACTGTGCATGGCGTGATTAGAACCCTCGCTGCGCTCGGGCCCTAGTTTCACGCCGTGCTACTTAGGTCACACGTATCATAATGTACTATTATTTACTAAATTGTTAGTAAAATATTTTAGTATGCAAAATTATATTATTTGAAAAATTAGACTTGGGGTATTTTTTAATGAAATTTTATGCCATTTTATTGATATACAGTTATGAATAATAATAATACATTAGAAAATACGTAATGATAGTAGCAATTTAAAAATAATTAATTACTTTAATTTAGCAGAGTATCGGTGACGGAGTTAGAACTCATGGAAAGGATTGCGAGTATCAAAAATTGTACCTTGTTTCGGATTTATTTGTAATTAAACTCTCACGACGCTGACTCTGAACTGACTAACGATACCACCCCTCATAAAGTATCCTCGAGACCTAAAGTTACTTCGTTTCATCATAAGCAGCGCATGCTCGACAGACCACAGAAACTTCTGCTGTCTAATACTTATTAGAGTTATAAGTAATGAACCTTCATGAACAGTAACAGCTGACATTTTTTTAAATTTTTGGTGGAAGAAAAGGTTTACATTAATAATTAATTTTTTTAAGAGATACGTGATTACCACATTTGATAGGACTTTGCAAATAACATTTTATAACAATGTTTTGTTATATGAATGAAAAGTATAATTTTTATATTATTTAATACGTCGATGGGTCCTAATAAAAAAGATGTATCTCGCGCAGACCGATGCGGTGTATAATCGGTACTCCGCAAATTGTATATTTTATTTCTGTATCCTAAAGACGAAATGTTACTATATTGCTCTTTTTATGTAACGTGTATAAATTAATTCATTTATAGTAACATATTTGTTCTTGTATTCCATTTTTTATAGTCATTATCAATAAAATCATATGTGTCAGTTTATATTTTGCTTTACAGCCAGCAGAACCGAAAGATACCCGACTGATGTTTTTATAATCTGCAAATGAATAGTATATATCATCAAGCTATATATTTATATATGAATAATTTAATGTGAAATATGATTTTTCATACACTAGTAAAATATTCTAAAGAAAAGACTGAAAATTTCCCTACAGTTATTTCGATTGGAGTCATAAATCGCTTCATAACTATTAGTAATAATCTACAGTCTTTGGGTAATAATTCGTACCATTGCATTTGATAAACGGCATGAAATAATCCTTCACTCTGAAAATTAATATTAAATAAACTATAGAATATAATTATAGGAATGAAAACATTTATAATGTATACTCACCTCATTACGAATATTTTCTGCCACGTAACAATACATGAAAATACTAACAAGAGTACTTGATATGTAGGTCATTATAAATATTAAATTTATTAAGAACATCGTGCCCCTTTCCGATGAAGCCTTATAGATATTTGCAAAATCATTATTTTAAATTTATGGTCAACGTAAATAAAGAATTTCAGAGTTTTACCATAATTACTTGATATCCTTGCAAGCATAAAGCGATAGATGATAATAATACTTGTACAAGAAATACTTTATTAAAGTTGTTCTCAATCATGTTTGTATAACTATATTTAAAGCAAATTTTCTGTATTTACAAATTAAAATGGTTTATTTAATTGAGCAATAATTCATGTAAAAAAATATCGATTCCAATATTAACAGGGGAATTAAAAATTAAATAAAGCGATATAATATATTGAGATAACAGCTGCACGAAAAATAATGAAAATAATATTTTACGTTTGCTTACCTAATCAAATGTTGATGTTCATGAACCACAGATTTGAGAACCACGGGAAATCTAATTTTTGTGTGGTAATGAGTTTCCACAAGGTAAGGTATCCGTCGCCTCAGATTACAAATGCGAGCAGTAAAGTGCAATATAGAACAAACAAAAAGAGTGTCGAATGAAGAAAATGCAAGTGTACTCAAAAGCGCACCAGTGAATTGGCAAAAACAAATGATTTCGTATACGGGACTATAATGCGACTCAAATGGAAAGAGTCCCTTCAAAAAATGGCCTGTTATTGCTTTGGTACCTTCTTGCATAGCTTTGTAGTAATCATTCATCAAAAATACAATTCCGTATGTTATAACCGAGCCAGAAGCCGTGAAGAAGCTGACAACTGCTATAAATTTCGTCATTTTTGCGTTTATCCACATTAATTTTTGCTCCTCTATAGTTGTATTCTTCCAGTCGTTAGAAATTTGAATTAATAACTTCTTTAAATCTATATAAAAATAATAGATAAATATACATACTATATGTTGAATGTTGAAAATCATAGAGGTATTTACCAATTACGCCGCGTATAATAAATATTACAAACATTAAATTATTAAATGATGACAAAATTATCGGATAGTATAGCTGAATCATAAATATAATACAGCACCTTGCTTGTTGTACCACAGGCCTAGTAGTTTCATAAAAGCCACTCCTTCTATAATATCGGCAGTGGTCAATATTTCAATTAACAAATTTAAATCATTATATGATACCACCGCCTTTTGAGTTTGTGGAATAATTATAAAAAATAACAGCAAGCAAGCTGGTATGAGCCAAACACATTGTTTCAGTATATTTTTTTTTTCTTCTAAAGGCCACACTCCAATGATAATCATGGCTGGCCGTGCGATACTCATACATTCTTCGAAACCTGCTGATCCTTCAATAAGCGCGAAATAGGTGTATAAATATATTGTTAACAACGAACAATTTTATGAAGAAATTGTACACTTCTTCGATATATTCTTCTAAGTTTATATGCAAAACCAATCCGAATCACAGTATTATACTTTTATTTCAATTTTCGTTTCGTAGAAAGTAAGAGAGGCAAATATACAACAGTCAAATATCGTATTGATATTTATGGACCAAAAAAAAATTTTTCTCGTGCTTTCTATCAGGTACGTAAAAGGTAAAATTTTATTTTAGCATACAACCCATGTTTTCCACAACTCTACTGAGTGAATTACTGTCCGAATTTTTATGCATGAAAATAAAGATTTTGTTTGACTTCAATATTTTAAAATAATAATTTTCTGAAGAATCTTTATATTTGGTTGTAACCTTATGAGATCCGATAAATTTCATGAGTTTGCATTAATTTTAAAATAAAAAAAAAGTGTTTGAAACAATAAATCCATGATGTTATTTAAAAAAAGAAATTGAGAATTTTTAAAAGTCGACTAAAAACTTGTAGAATGAAAACTAATGTCGAATACTAATTTAATTTTTTCCATTATTGTAGTCAATTCAATCACCCAATCATATATGAAACGTTTTCTGAATATCTATTGCTTCAACGGAATACTTTTTATACACTAAACAAATTAAATAAAAATTAAAAGAACTCAATTAAATGCAAATTTTCAATAATATATCATGGTGACTGGAAGAAAATCAAATCTTTGAATTTTGATAGACTATGCAAATGTAGCTTGATAAAACATATTAGATCCTAACTGCTATGTTATGTTTTTAGTAATATTCCATTGTCTTACTGTAAAGCTACGATCATGTCTGGTGGAGCTTACTCCGATTTCGTCAACATTTTATATTTGTTGTTAACAGAAACATATAAGCAACAAATGTGTACTTCTAATCTTTTATTTAATTATCATTTATAAATTCATAATCAGTATTGCGAGTAAGTTTTTAACTAGTTCCTTTTTTAAATTAGTTAATTTGAGGTAGGTAACGTTATTTTGCATAATATATTATTTTATAAAGCTTATTTTTTAATAAAAATTTGTTACATTTAAAAAATCGGGATTCTCGTACCTTGCCTGCCGTTGATTGCCATCATCAAGACTTAGTAGCCGCACGCTCCGAACTGAACAACTTCGTATCCAGTTCTCTATGGAATCCTCTGAAGGAAATTGGATAAACACAGCGCATGCTCAGCAACTGACGCACACTCGTTGTCTCTTTGTTAAGTAGAGGCTTCGTGTCCATAACGAACTTTTAGTAACGTGGAAATAAAAGAAGAATGCTAATATAACGACAATTGTATGTTTCCGCTGTATAGTTGATTTAGATCAAAGTGTGACAATAATTTTACTGGTTTGTGTTGGTCGTGATCAAGTTGATTGTGAGCGTTAATATAAAAATCGACTGAATTTAAAATTTTTTTAATTAATGCAGAAATAAAATTATAGTGATTTACTTTACTTAATGGTTACAAATATTCAAAGAAAATTATAAAGGTATGTGCATAAATAATTTGATATTTCAATATAAAATTTAAAAAGTTAGTATAAATTGAATACTTAAAATAGAACTGTAGCGTGAAACGAACATTAATTATTAAAAAAACATTTTAAATTAAAACAAGTTACATGATAAAACATAGTAATATAATTTCTTTTTTTTTATGTAAAAATGAAATATTATTTGTTGTCAATATGAAAAGTAGATGTTTTTATTATTTAATACAAGAGAATTCTCTATTTTTTCACGTGCAATGAGAATTTTGTTTTTATATTGGGGTTAAAGCGAATCTTAAAGATGTAGAAAATAGAATGAAGTTTTCGAAGATTTCATTGAATATCAGAGCATGATCTCAAATACCCATGGTTACAAATTAAATAATAAAGTGACTGAAAATATCTTTGTTTTAACTTAATGAAGTAGAAAAAATACCTGTTTGATTTGCAGTTAATTTTTGAAGTAAAAATATCGTACGTATAAAAGTACAAAAAAAAAGTTTAATGAGCTCAAAAAAAAATTTGTTTAATCTACGAAATATTTTGTCATTGGCCATCTATAATAGTTCCACTGTGGCCACTTTGTAGACTTAAAAAGTTATTTAGTAATTATTTGTTAGAATTTGTTTGTTTTAACCAAACTCATCATACATGTACTTAAAAAATGGACGGTATTACTTTATTTCCACATTTGCGGGAATAAAGTAAAGAGTGAAACAGATGTCACTTTTGTATCGCTTTCCAGACTATAAAGTGCTCATCTAATCATAATGGAGATGAGAATAAAATATATTTATTAATGTTTCCATTTATTTTGAGAAAGGTTGGATCAACTAACCAAATATTATACTAATAACGGAAGTACAACTTACATTCAATTAAAACTTTTTTGCTTTCCCAAAAAGAAAGTTGTCTAACCGTGTAAATTTTCGAAAATTAATTTATATTTTTTTATATGTATTCGATGTTCCACAAACGGCAATTGAGATTTAAGAAAAATGTATGTATGTGGCAAAATTTTGTATCATAGATAACGAACGAATGACGAGATTGGGCTTGAATTTTACAAATATATGAAGAGAAAAATAATTTAAAAAATCGAAATTTTATTTGCTTATTTTAGATATTTATAACAATTATGTCAGTATTTGTCACATCTAATTTAAGGAAATGAATACTCAAGATATAGAAACGGAAATTCGTTTGATTTGTTCTTAGTCAGATATTTATATAACCTTGGTAAAACTTGTATTACTTGTTTTTTTTTTTCTAAAGCAGTCTCGCTCACACAATAAGCATTGGTTTTATTAACTGATTGAAAAACTTTAAATTAGAAAAATTATTTTATAGACTGTTAGCAATAAAATCTTCTTGGATTTTCACGTATTTCAAAAATATCTTTATGTACACATTTTTAAAAAATCTTTAAGTTATATTAAACATTTTCAGTTTCATTTTTGTTTTACAGCTAATAAAACTGACAAGTAACCAACCGATGTCTTTATAATCTGTAATGTATACAAATATTCATTATATTTTTAGTTATAGTCTAAAATCGATTTCGTATTATCATTTCACTTATTTTACTTACGGAAGCAAAATAACTTAATGAGAAAGCACCAAATTTACCAACGGTTATTTGAATTGGATACATGAATCTACTCATAAGTATTAATAATAACTTGGAATCTTTAGGTAGAAGATTGTACCATTTTAGTTCATAAACAGCATAAAATAAATTTTCACTCTAAAATAAAAATTTGAAATTACTCGTTTTATAAATAGTTGTACTAGTTTCTAAGTCATTTATATGCTATAAATTATTCTTACCTCGATTCTAATAATTTCTGCTACATAACAGTACACAAAAATACTTATTAACGTACTGGCTGTATAAATGATTATAAAAATCAAATTTACCAAAAATGCCGCATCATCTTCTGAAGCAGCCTAAATGAAGGTATATTACATCTCTATATTAATTAATAATTAATGATTTAATAATAAACAATTGATAATGACTAACCGATATTACTTGATATCCTTGTAAACATAGAACGACAGATGAAAGTATCACTTGTACAAGAAATACTTTATTAAAGTTATTTTCGATCATATCTGTGAAACTTAATGAAAAAGGAATGTAGATATTTTTAATTTGTGTATCTATTTTGGTAACAGACCTTTATCAAATCATAAAATATCGAACTATCGGTATGCGCCAGATGAGGAAAGTTTATAAATTAAATTTTTTAATAGAGTGCTTCAAGGTAGTAAGCATAATAATTCTTAATACATGTAATACATTTACAAAACTTTAAAATCAAAATCGATATGATATATGCTTTCTCTTTTGCGATAGAATGGTTTTCAGCAATTAAAACAATGAATTTACTTTCCAAAACTATAAATAATGAATAATTACAAAAATTTTCGAAGATATCTGTAGAGAGTTGTAAATTCAAAATCTTACTTGACTAGATGTTGATGTTCGTGGACTACAGATTTCACAACTATTGCAAACTTTATCTTCTTTGAAGTAGAATTTTCTACGAGATTGGGCATTCTTCGCCTTAAGTTGTAGAGCTGGGCACTGAAGTGTAGTATTGAACAAACGAAGAGCGTATCAAACGAGGAGTAAGCGAAAGTGCTGAGAAAAGCTCCGACGAATTGGCAAATACAAATAATTTCATAAAATGGGCTGTGATGAACATCGAATGGAAACTGCGATAGTAGGTACAGTTCTTTCGTTGCGGTTGAATTCTTTTCTGATCTTGAGTTGACAGAAATTAAGTACGCAATTGTATGAAATAAGACTGAGCCGGTAGTTGTTGAGAATGTGAATACTGCTATCCATTTGGTCAGTTTAGCATGTGCCCACATCATGCATTCTTCTTCTATAGTCGCTGTTTTCCAATCGTCTGACATTTGTATCACTAACTTTTTTAAATCTATGTATGATTAATTTAATTTAATTTGGGTATTAACAAGTAACTTTATCATAAGGATAAAATTGAAATAACTTTTCATTAAATGATAATGAAAATTTGATATTAACTCTTTAATTATGAAGATAATTAAATCTCTTATAAGTGCTTTACAAAATGTAAGTAATTTCAATACACTAAATTGTACTAAATGTGTTTACAAATATCTCTGAGGGTAGGTAAAGAATTATAATACCTCCTTTATTGTACCACAATCCAAAAAGCTTCATTAATGCTACGCTTTCTATGATGTCAGCTGTGGTTAAAACTTCAATCATTAAGTTTAAATTACTGTGTGACAAAATAGCTCTATAAGTTTGAGGAATGATAATGAAAAATAATAATAATGTGGCTGGTAGTAACCAACGATATTGTTTCAATGAACCTGTATGTTTCTCAAGAGGCCAAACTCCGATAACAGTCATTGCTGGACGTGCGATACGCATGCATTCTTCAAAACCCTTCGACCCTTTAATAAATGTAAAAATACAGTAAAAAAAATTATATTAAATATAAATAGGTCTTAGTATCACTTTTTAATCCACACCTCAAACTTATACAATTATATTATGGTTTAAAAAATCAAAATAGAATACCTATAGACATATCTATGTCTTTTTCCAACGAGAGGAACAAAATTTAATCCTCTTTAATTTAACAATTAATCTAGTACATTTTTGAACATTTTCAAACTGAAATTTCTATACCTCGTCGCAGGCTGATTTCTATCATCAAGTCTTCGTCGTTGCGCATTTAGAACTGGCCAGGCTACTCTTACTCGGTCCCTGGAGGGGAAAGTGTATCCTCTAAAGGAAAAATGTATTAATACAGCGCATGCTCAGTGATTGATGCGCACTTCTTGTCTCTTTGTTAAGTAAGTGGTTGCTCGTAACGAAATAACAGTTGTACTGAAAATGTGAGTCGGCTGGTCGTACAGTGATCATGCAAAAATGTGCAATCAATTTAGTGTCGATTTCTGTGAAAGATAGAGATATAAATAAAAGACTATAATGACACCTAGATTCTGTTAGGTAAATGGTATATGAGTGCAATGATACACAAATAATTTATTTAATATGCGTCTGTAAAGTTACATCTAAAACTCTTTTTTATTGTGTTGTTACTTACTTTCCACTGATTTGTAAAAGATATTGTGGGAACTTACAGATTAATTCATTTAAAAATTTAACTTTCTTTATTTTACTCAGAATAGTTTCAGAAACATGTTGCAATAAACTGAAAATGTGAGATAAAATTAAATCATTAATTATCGTTATTGTGCTAATGTGTTTTGGAAAAATTCATATTGTGAATATGTAATATTTAAATCATTAATTATTTCTACAAACGAATTTTTGTACCTATAGTAAATAAAGTATAAAATTACGCCTTTGCTATTTATACGACAAATTTATGTATACCAAATATTCACATATCTAAGGGAATATAATCACTCTAATCAGATATTAAAAGAAAACCAACATTAAAACGAGGTATTTTGGACGTATGCTCTTGAATAATGTACTTTAAATCTGTCGTAAAAGTAGCCATATAATTCACCCATACAATACATGTAGTCATATATATATTATTTTAATATTAGTCAATTAAATGTAGGAGATACGACAACTATTTATTTATACTTTAAAAAGATTCGTGATTTCCCCGTTTATTTTTTTTTGTAAGAAGGCGGTTTCTGGGGCATCTAGTGCTTCGCAGTTCTTCGAAATTATCTGTCCTGTGCAGAGAAGTTTAACTCTATCTCCTACATCTTATAGATTGCGGTATAATACTTCAAATTTAAAGTAAATAAATAATACACAATAACTAAAAAAAAAAAAGAATTGTTTGCCTAGCGGGCCATAAGTACCACTTTCGCTTCCGGTGCCCGATCGCGAATGTTGTATTTTTGGCCTTGCCAGGCAAAAAAATCGTATACGCACGATGGGAGCCAATAAAGAATGCCTCAGATCGCATGTTAGTCACCCTCGCCTTCGGCACGGGTGACAATTTACATGCAACCTGGGACGTCCTTTGCTTTTGCTCCCTAGGGGCGTAATATACTATTTATAACTTCTCTTATAGTAATCATTGTACAGTACAGTAATATATCGTCAAAAGTAATTACTTTGTATCTTAATTATTATTTGAAATAATGCTCATATACTCAATTGTAATTTACATGAATACAAATTTTAAATATTCATTATAAAATAATTCAATGATTTTTCCTATGAAACCCAATTTCGTAGAGTGAATAAGAGAAGTAATAATTTTTGGCTAGTAAGTATCGATATTTTTATTACGATTTTTGAGAACTAAATATAATCGAGTTATCAACATAATAAAATAACAAACAAGTATTATTAAGTGCACTTTGTTTACAATGTTACCTGATAAAATGTTGATGATCATAAA
Source organism: Torymus sinensis (assembly GCA_030522985.1). NCBI lineage: Eukaryota > Metazoa > Arthropoda > Insecta > Hymenoptera > Torymidae > Torymus > Torymus sinensis. The sequence continues at coordinate 9,698 of JAPYZP010000360.1, read as the reverse complement.
CTATCGCTTCCAGAATCCTTACGAAAACTGTGCTTCGACTGTATAATTGGTATCCTTCTCTTCCTCATGACTGCCGAAAGTAGAGTCGAATGGAGAGTAGGTACAATGAACTAGCAGAATATATTCGTTTATTTGCTTACTCTCGTGTACCACCGCATTAATGTCCCATCTTCTGTAGAAGTCCCTTTCCAGTCGATGGAAATTTAGATTGCGTTTTGTTAAACCCTGCAGAAAAGTCATTTATTATGAAATGAAAATATTAAAATAAGAGATATAGGTATCATTTTAAATGGAAAATTCATATCATCGTTTTTTGCAGGAATGTATTAAAAATACAATAAATTTGAGAATTAATTTAAATATAAAAATATTTTAATGTATATATGTATATGTTTATTGATCATTTTAGAATTTTGCAAAGTAACATATTATGTTTAACTACTTGTATATAATTTTTTTACGATCCAATAAATATTTTATTATTGGGATTTGACATTCATATATATATATACCTGAACTAAAATACATACTAAAATATATCTATGTAGCTAGCTAAAATGGCTACGAGTTAGACAGAAGCCCCATTGCGCCATTTTGGTTAGCTATATACATATGGATATCAAATCCTAATAATATAATCCTAAAAGTTAAATAAAAATAACGATTTATGTGATATCTGCTTCAGTGCAGATTTGCAGAAACTATTCAATCCGTTAAAATGTCTTATCTTTACTATTAAAATTCATAATATATAACAGATTTGATACAAAATGTTCTTACCATTATAAATCTTCCACCAACACGATTCTAAAAATAAGTCATTAACAACACGCTCATAATTACACATTTGATTTTTATCAATACTTCATCAATCTAACAAGGAGAGCTTTCAACTTCCGGATTAAAAATTTGGCTATAACTTCAGAACCTCATTTTTTTTGGCTCAAAATCGTTTCCTGAAGCTTTCAGCATCCATATCCATAATTAGGAGGAAAGAAGCTCTGTTTGTAAGTTAATGATGACATTATTGGTTATTAAAAGAAATCTTTTTTGTAAATGTATATATGTTTTAATGACATTGAAAAGTGTAAAATATATACATATTGTTTTAATAACACTTATGCTTTAATTGCTTTAGGTATTTTGTTAAATTAGTTTACTGAAAATTCTAATAAAGGTGTGCTTTGACATGTAACGCGTGGATGAACATATTTTAACAAACTGTTTAGTATTTTGAGCAGCATAAAAGAGAATAATTCCACTTTTGTATTGACTCTTTGTCATTTGACGACCAAAACAATCAATGCTTCTCAGTGTTCTTTCCGTTTTACAGCTAATAGCACCGATAAATATCCTACAGATGTCTTCACTATCTAAAAGTTTTAAATTGTACTTATTTTCGTTATAATAAGATATGGAGGTTAGATGTTATTCCATGGACGTACAGTAGCAAAGTACTTTAATGAGAAAATGGAGAACTTCCCCACTGTTATTTCAATCGGGGAAAAAAATCTCCTCATAAGTATAGTAATTAACCTGGAATCTTTGGGATGTAGATTGTACCACTGCATATCGTAGACAGCAAAAAATAATCCTGCGCTCTATTATTAAATAGTTAAATTAGTTACTAAAATAATAAAATTTTGTAATAAATTACATTCTGTAATTTGAAACTTACTTCATTTCGAATTAGGTCTGCAAAATAACAATGCATAAATATACTGAGAAGGTTACATATTAAATACAATATTGAAAAAACTAATTCTATTACATTTTTTTGGCCAAGTTCTGATGTTGCCTAATAAAAATGATATTCTCTGTTAATATTTTTTATTATAAGTATTATAAGTTTTTTTATTATATTTTAAGGAAAGACGTACCACAACAAACAAATATCCTTGTAAACAAAGAGCAATTGATGAACTTAAAATTTGTGCAAGAAATATTTTGTTAAAGTTGTCTTCAATGATACTGGTATAACTACATAAAAGAGAAATTGTTTTAAATCTAATTTTTGAATTAAAAAATGAATAGGCTACTATGAGGAATAACAATAATGTTTTTCTGTAATTATTAAATTCAGATATTTTACTTGTAATGTTTCGCTGACTCGAAAGATCTTTAGAATAATATATAATTAAGGTACTGAAATACAATAATATTGATATAAATATCAGTATCATAAGAAATGGAAAAATTTAGAATCAGAAAAATATTATTCATCAGACAGCTACCAGTAGTATAATTACTTATATAATCGCTGTTACTTATATATGATAGTCGATGGATTTACAATACAGACATTTTTTGTGTCTTTTATCATGATGATATGTTATTTTCTAAAAACGCCCTCTGAAATTCTCCGACGATTAAGGAAACATTACAAGGAAAAATGTGAATTTAATAATCTCAGGACTGAAAATAGGAAACTTAGACATTTTTAGAAAACAATGTTGGTAGCAGGACTTTTAGAATAAAAAAGTCATTATTTATTCTACAGTTTCCAGTATAGTATCGGTACTTATATATAAATGACATCGATGGTAAATACGCATTAATTTAATGGTTCACGTTATACTCTCAATAACCGTAACAATCAGCGATAATATAACCAAGCTACTTAAATAATTTATTGATTATTTTCTAGAATGTCGTTGCGGGTGTAAGACAATTAATTCATTACATTTAAAATTATTTACAATTAAGAAATTGACAGAAATGATGGAATTTTGAAAATTACTTTTCAAACTATTATGATATAATATAGCTTATTACCTTATCAAATGCTGATGTTCATGAATCAAAGATTTAAGAATTCTGTTAAAGGTTGTCATTTTTTCATTACTATCCATGATGAGGGTTGGAATTCTTTTTCTTAAAAGATACAGTTGAGAACTAAAATGCAATACTGAGCAAACAAACAAGCCGTCGAAAGATGAAAACGAAATAGCCACATAAATAACTCCTAGTAATTGGCAGATACAGATAAATTCGTACATGGGGCTGTAGTACGTGTCAAAAGGAAAAACAGCCTTCAAGTATAACGGTTTGATTACTGATACATTTTTAGGCATTGCGCTATTGACTACCAAAAAATTTATGGAGTGAAGCGATACAGCGCCAATAGTTGTAGAAAAACAGAGGACTGATACTATTCTACCCATTCTTCCATTCGTCCACATAATAATTTGTTGCTCACTAGTCGTTATCCTCCAATCTTTGAGTACTTGAGTTAGTAATTTTCTCAAAACTACGCAAAGTTAATAGAAATATTTAACATATTAGACAGATTTTAACCGATTTATATGAGTTATACCTTGTTTATTGTACCATAACCCGAAGATTTTTATTAATGCAATTACTGCAGAAATGTCAGCAGTTGTTAGCACCTCGAGCATCGAATTTAAATCGTTACTTATTTCAACTGCATATTGACTTTGTGGTACCATTATGAAAAATGCCATTAACACAACAGGTACAAGAAAAGCATTTCGTTTTATTATATTTGGTCTTTCGTCCAAAGGCCAAAGGCCCATAAGATTCATTGATGTACGTGTAACACCAAAACATTTATGAAAACCTGCTGACCCTTTAAAATTTGCGAAAAATACAAACTGTTATAAAAGTTATTAATATTTTTAACAATGTTTCTTTTTATTATATTAAGTTTGTCCGTTCATTTTATGATGAAAAGTAATCATTTTAATCGACTGTATTAATTATTTATAATATAATTATAATTATTCGCGGAAGGTTTAAAATTGTTACTTGATAAAGACTTTGTTTCAAGCCATAGTAATTACGATTGCCATTTACCTCGTCTCACGTTGTTTACCATCGTCGAGACGACTTTGTCGCTACTCACTTTGAACTGATGCTCAGTCACCCCCCAATGTAAAATTCATCCTCGGAAGGGTCGGCGAATGCTTGACGAGTTAATGCTCATTCCTTGTTACTTTAGTAACAAGCAACAATTGTTCATTACCAACGATCGGAGCGAAGAAGAAAGTAATCTATTAAATGGACAGTGAAGTTTTTTACTGAATAAATAGATAAACTCAATAACAGATAAACGCGGAATTGATTTTTAAAAGAAGTTTAATCCTGATAACATATATTTAGTGGCACTATGTTATATAATAATGTTGCAAAAATAATGTTTTTATAAGGGGAATGTGATAATAGAATATAAATTTTGAATATAGGTGTTAAAATTTTTTAAATCACCTTCTATGGATATATATGAGGCGTTTCACGTCAACTGCCCCAGATCGGCGCGCGAGTGCCAAATCGTGCTATTTCCAACTCATGTTTATGGTACTCAAATGTATTT
>JAPYZP010000359.1:0-26671 GCA_030522985.1 Torymus sinensis | reverse complement strand
GATTAAAAGTAAAACCCTTTTGAAATTTATATTCTAAAATGTTCAAACTTTACGTCGGTGAGCAAATTTTGAATAAAGAATCAAAGTAAAAATTTTATTAAATAAAAATCTGTAAATATCTCCTAAAATCCAGTAAATGAACAGGCAATCTTAGTATCTAAATACATGTCGCACCAGTGAATGAATACATCACCAGTGAATAAACACTTGATAGCGGCAATTTTATGATTTTATTCTTAACAAGATAATTTCTTTTATGCAAAATCATTATATAAAATGAAATTAAAATTTTCAAGGATTCGAAAATTATCGTCATATTAGATAAACAATACATAGAAATCTTGATATTTTCATATATTTAAAGAAAATGTTCATTCACTGGTGCCTGTTCCACTACTGGTGAAGGCACCCTAGTATATATATAGTTATCTTGCATTTTGGAACGATTATTGTTTCTTTTATTATACGGTAGATTGTTAAACTGGATGAAGGAACTTGTTGGAATATCGTAGTAAAATTTCGAAGATTCTCGAGCGGGCGCCAATGCACTTATATAGGTGTGTATTTTCGAGACTCGTTCGGAAATGGTAGCGCACGTGTACTGCTGCTCGAAATACACAGACGCGTGGGTGTCTAATTATAGAGGCACCTGGTAAAAATAAATTTCGGCTGGTATTCGCCATGTTTACGTTTTGTTATCATGCCGATGAGTCAAAAGTGCATGAAGCTTCTGGCAATGCATGTCAACAGTCAAACGCTCTCGAGAATATATGAGTATATTGATTTGTTCACGCTGTTGTACCGATCGAGAAGGTTCGCCCTTCGAGAAGAGGCGCGAAAAACGAGTGTGACACAGAGTGAACACAGTTGCAAATCTAAAAATATTCTCATGCTGTAGAGAGCTTTCAGAGATCAGTGGAGAGCTTTTTGTTGGATAACATTTACTCCATCACTGTTGAGTTTAATTTTAGCAAGAATTAGTACGTTTGTAATATGATTCTTTTTAAAAATGATTTTTTATTTTATCAAAAAAATAATGAAATATATTTCTGATAAGTATTCTTTTAACTTTTTTATATAGTTTATGAAAGCTCTCTCGCAATTCTTTATGTCAGTATCAGAAATAAAAATAAACCTTTAATCAAATGCAGAGATACAAAATGGCTTCGAATTGAGATTATTATAATAAGTTTTTTCTGACAAAATTTCTATTGCCAGATCTACCAGATAAATTTATTTATTTATCAGATTAATTCTGTAGCTTCGAGGCATAACCACATAAGTCCACTTTTTGAGTTTCTGATAAAAAAGGGTTTTAATGTTCAAACTTATTCGTAAAATCGGAATAAACAAGATAGGGCGCAATACTGTACTAATCAATTAACACATTTAAGGGGAGGTGATATACCGAGAATAATTTTGCAACATAAAAATCTTTTGGAAGATACTAATGAAATCATCCAGCAAAATTTTAAACAATATTTATTGTGTAAATAAACGACCTGAAGATCCTCTTTTTTTAAAACAGCAATTAAAATAAATTAATAAAATAAAAAAGTGGCGTCGGTAAGACAGGGATCGCGTTTAGATGCTAAATCACTAATTTTTCAACATAAAAATCTTAGGGAAGATACTAATGAAATCGCTCAAAAAAATTCCTGGTAAACGAAAGCCCTGAAGATCGAGATTTTGTAAATAAACTTTTGGAACTTAATTAATAAAATAATAAAAATAGGGGTTTACATCCCCATAAGACATATTTACACGGTGGTATGACCAGGTTATACATTTTCTACTCCGTGAAAACTCAAAAAAAGATGAAGTTATGTCGTTATGGCAGGAACTTGGACTTATCTATATAGTGCTGTTCTCGTTTATTGTTGGATCATTTTCATTAATTTAATTATAAATCAGATCAATAAATTACAAAATTAACAATTAATCAACGAATTCTTATTACTTAATCGTAAGACTGCTATTTTCCTGAATAAAAGGAAAAGCAATGAGTCCTATGTATATTATTAATAGTATATTGTAAAAGTTAATTAAATATTACGTTATAATATTGTTATATTTTAAAATATTTACAATTCAAAAGTGTATATGAATTTTTTAAATAAACATATAAATAAACATTAGCCTATATATTTTATTATTAATTAATTTTTTTTTTATTTATAAATTATATTAAAAATATTTCGTTAACAGTAGAATGTAAAATAAATTAAATCTATAGTTTATATTATAGAGTTTAATACTTTTATATATATAGCTTTCAAAATTACTGTTTTATGTATTTCAATAAACTTTTTACCTAAAATTATGCATGATATCAATACAGTTTGGATTCGCGATAAATTGAAAAACATTTTTTTTTTCATGAAAGAAGCGGTAAGTACTTGAATTTTAAAATTCTCACGTTTATACACTTGACGTTTGTAAATTAGAAATTTTATTTAGTTTTTGTACGTATGTTATATAAAATCATTTTTATATTCAATTAGCATAGATACCGCGCACTAAATCTGAAAAATGGACTTATGTAGTTACGTTTAGAGTATATCGTAGCTTTTGGGCAATCTTTTAGCTACTGCTCATAGTTTTAAATGAAAAAGACGACAAAGACCTATTTGAAGATACAGAATCCAAGGTTTTCCCGATTTTGAAAAAAATTGACTTATATGGTTATGACTCGAAGCCACAGAATTACATGTGCGTAATTCTATAGAGGTAGACATCGCTACCTGTACATCGACTAGAGGAATACGTTAGAATGCTAACTTAGATAACTAACTTGTAACTAAAATTTTAACAAACATAGAATTTATAAATTAAAACAAACAATCAATATCTGCTCTTAAAATTAATCTTACATGCATGTTGCGTAGAACCATGTGTAGCCTCATTAGCTGCAGTACGGTAAGGTATGTTTTATTTATTTTGTTCAACTCGAGTATGAAATGAGCCTTTTTCCATGTCTATATAAATTGCGTAGAAAATCACGCATTTCGAGCGTGCTTGGAAAAAGCGAGAAATAACATTTTTCCAATAGGAAATAGTATGTATTAACTGTGTTGTGCGCGACTCAAAATTCACAATCATCTACCCAACATTCATACATAAAAAAGACTCATCATGCTCTCGTTAATAAAAATACTTTGTGTAACACGGGAAAAAAAAGCTATTTCGGACTCGGGTGAGGTATTTTCAGCACTGGTTTCTATTTCACGCGTTCTCGGCGGCCTCCACTTCAACTTGTGCTGAACGCCTCACCCACCCTCGATTGAAATAACTAATTTTCTCCCTTTGTTGCACAATGAACTATTTTGCTAATAATTACTTTTTATCGCATATAGGGTAGACGTATCGGTTTTAGCCACTGCTCCGTTATTGGCCACCTATCCGTGTTCTTAAATGGATTTTTAGGTGGCCAGAACCGGTGAAAAAAGAATCCTTAAGGTGGCCAGAACCGGTACATCTACCCTAAGTATTTATAATCACTTTTAAATCTTTTACGCACATATAAATATAAAGTGCAAGATAAAATAAACTAATTTATTTTAGCATTCAAGAAAATAATTTCTTTTATAATTCATCATACAGTCTAAAATTTGTGTCCATTATTATTTTATTTTGTCTAATATAACGTTTCATCTCAATCTTATCTATATGGCTTTATTTTCAGTAAAAAAGATAAATGTTTACTACTTACCTGCAAAAGAAAATGTAGATATTTTAATTTTGGGGTATGGACACATTAATACTCAAATATTCTTATAGATTAACTTTATTTATTCATTTATTTATTTTTGCATATATGTATATATAAACTTATAAGTTACGCCTAATCGTGTCGTATCTAAACTTTATTTTTCTTTTTTTTTTACGAGTATTATTTAGAATATTTTATTTCAATGAGCAAGTGACTATAGTGCAGCCGTTGCTCCTTTTTTCCCGTTTCGTACATTTTCACTTTTACAGCTCGCCTCACGAGTAGCTTTCCACTTAAAAATAAACTTAATTCCATTTTCGCTACAGTCTGCGTATAATCGCATATCCATATAAATATATCTCATTCGTGACGTACATTTATACGTATACGCTTATAACGTACCACATTATATACACACATGCTTAAATGTATATATGTACTTTTTTTATTTTGTTTATTTGCATTGCGTTGCACATCTGCTTGTCATATCTATACATCGTACAGAACATTGTCCCCTCTCAGCTCTAGCTATGGCATATAGTTTTACCTGGCGCGATCTTCATAATTTCGTCACTTCCTCACTCTGATTTGTTTTTTTTTTCTAACGAAACCTAACCTAATCTTTATTTTTCATTATTATATTTCTGATAATAACTCTATATGAAACTTTAAATGCGACTCCGGACTTATGTACAAGGTTGCGATTGGGTATTTCTGGTTTCTGGTTATCCTTAACTTTTTCGATTGTTATTTTTTATTCTTTTTTTGCGATTTTTCGTTCACTTCAAGAATGGTCCTTTCCTAATATTAATATCTTATTTATTTTTCGTGTGCATATTTCATAAACACGTCTGGTTCGCGGTGCGATTTTTTTCTTCACTTTTATTGTATATAGAAAAACGTTTGATTCGTGTGTAGACGAGAAGGAGCAAGTGTGTATCGTAGTTTTTCTTTTTGTGTGTGTGATGTGACATGACGAATTTAAATGTAAAATTATCTCACATTTGTTTTAAGTACGTGTAATAACGATTTTTAGTACAAAAACGATCACAGAAACGTGGCACTTTCCGTTTGCCTACGGATCTACTTTTATCCTTAATTAGCTTTTTCTATGTTCGCTGATATAATTTTTTCGTTTTTCCTCTCCTTTCACGCTTTTATTTAACAGTTTGGTTTTATTTCGCGCTATGTAACGTAAAAGGGCTTTTACTGATTTCAGTACACTTTATTTAATATGTTCATGAAATGATATATACTCATTTGTAAAGTATTTTTGAATTTTCGATCTGTAATAAAAAAAAAATTAATAAATAAATAAAATATGTTTCAAAATATTATTTTATGTAATAACGCGTCTATAAGATTTGTCAAATCTTCTAAAATTATTGGAGGTGGATCATTATGTTGGATCTCAGTGAGTAATATTACAAAGATTTTTGGACAATGATTTTGAAAAAATAAAAAATTGATTTCATAATTTAATTGTTGAAACTGAGTCAGAAATAGAAAAGTTTTTGGTTTTTATTAAATAAAAGTAAATAAGTTTATTAATGAAAAAGTACTATTTTTAGATAAACTCGATAGAAGAATTGAAAGAGAATTTCTATATTGTTAGTGCGATCAACGACAAAAGACGAGTGTTATTTTTATCATATCTACTTGAAACGTAAAATGACATTTATTGAGGCTACAGACAACGTTTGATAGTTTTCATAGCACCGTTATTTTGTGATATATATTAGGGCGATTCTTATAAGCAATTTCATTGGCATCAAATGTGGGAGGCCTCACTTATGTTACCAGTACTTCGTGTAATAACTTTGTAACACTTATTTAGACTTTCAAAATGAAAATAAAAAATAAAAAATAATAAATTTTATAGGGTATTTAGTAGATGAACTTGCAATATTAACATAAAACAATACAAATTTTGCACTTAAAGTCATTTAATAAACTTTTTGTTATAAAATGTAAATGATTGCAACAATGAAGTGGTGAGTATTATATGTACCACGTTTTCGCTTATTCTTTGCTAATCTTGTCTGATAAAGTTGACGTGCATATTCATATATGGTTATCGTAGATTCGAATCTGAATATTTATTATTGGTTAGAGCGTTACTGTGATCTGTTTATCAAATGTATGTCACGAAACGCTTGGATATTTTTTTTTCAACTGTTGGAGGCTTTGCACTTAGGTATTACAAAAACGAGGTTTATAGTTCATTGTTTTTTTTTCGTTTTTTTTTCATCGTGGATTAATTATTTCAAAGGCCTCGCACGATTTCGACGACATCTTGTTACTTTTCTCACAAATTTAACTATAGAATTTTTTAATGAATACGTTACTTTTATAATGGATAGTAATCAATGTTTTATGTAATATTAGCTTTATTAGTTGGTGTGTATTTCTTTCGAAGAGAAAAAGGTGCAAAATATCGGCAGAAATCTTGAGAGACTCTTAGGAGAATAGTTGGATACTTCTACAAAATCTCAATCGGTTTTCATTTCTCTTTTGAGGTTGAGGAACTTCCATAAAACATATCAACTCGCACGCCAAATGTTAAAACATATACACGATGCCTCAAATAATACGCAGTTTATTCAATAGTTTAATTTTTGTTTTACAAACTTTTTCATCTAAAAGTTACATACGATAGTAGATGAAAATCATTGATTCATGCAACGATTAACAAAAAACGTTATTTTATCGAAAAATTATGTCCAAATATACACCGATACAAAAGGAAAAAAAAAATATAAAATAAAACCATTCATCCCAACGCACGAAAATGCTTAGCACAGTATCGTTCCTCATTCTGGACGTAATAATCGAAAAGTCTGACATGATTGCAAAATGAAGAAAGGAAATCGAAGCGCCTGGTGTCTCTTGTATTGGCGCTGCACCGGTAAAATTGGCAAATCAAGAGAGCAGAATATACTGTAGTGGAGAACGTTTAATGTGTCTTTTATTTCCACCAGCAAGAAAAAGAACAAAAATCTACTGTAAAAAACTTTTTTGGAAGCCCTTAGCGGTAACGTAGAATTAATGCAAAACAAAAGTGAGAAGATAATCGTAGTAAATAAAAATGATTTCCTTTCGGCGCCTTAGCAATAGCCATGCAGTCGCTTTTCGAGATGCCGTGTGAAGCACGTGCGTATTTCTTCATTCATTCGTCAAACTGAAATACACTCGCGTACAGACGCACACTTTTTTTACACATTTATACACGTACACAACATACGGAATTGGCGTTTCTCCTACAATTAATAGTAAAAGTACTTTACATGGTTTATCGTGAGATCTCGATTTGTAAAAGAAACCGAAACCGATTTACCTTCACTTTTTCAGCTTTTCACGTGCAAGTGTGTATAATTTATATCCATTAATTTCGTATATATAACTTATTTATATTTATCTTCGTCCTTTACTTTCTAGGATTAAGTTATCGGTAAACTTGATACTTACAATACTTACAATGTACGTTATATTGCGATTCTTTTTGACTCGATAATAATAGTAGTAATAGGTTTCTCTGCTTCTTTTTATGCGATTGTTGCGACTCTTAATTTGTATTGTATGTATATAAACTACGTGGTTTTTTCTTTCACTCTGTAATATTAAATACATATATCGATAAAATGATTAACGATATCGTTTGCATCGTACGATTGATTAACGTATTATATAATAATTTTCTCATTTTTGTCTTTCATTAATGCGCCATATAATGGATTATCGATATTTTTAATAAGATAACGCATTTTAACTTTTCTCGATAAACGTCGATTACTCTCTTCGACTACGTTTCTTTTAATTTTATATAATAATAATAATAATAATAATAATAATAATAATACGCAGCTTCGATTCGCGCTTTTTAAAATAATTTATTGTTTACATCCTAAAACTTAATTAATTTTAATATTCGTGGAATGTTTGCGAAGTCTGGAGCATTTCGCACGGTCGTCGACGTGTTTGTTTCGTTATTCTTGTCTCACGCGCGATCGCATTAATAACTATGATATAATAATAACTTTTACTAATACGTTTTCTTTTGCATTACATGTTACATTTTTATTAATTTAAATCTTTTTGTTACTCTTAAGCTATTTTTTGAAACATCATCTTCGTCGTTATTAATAATCAGCTCGAGATTCAAAAAACGCTACTTTCGTGGATGGTTGAGCTTGTATATTTATATAATACCGTGCGACGCTTTTTCTTATTAATAATCAATATTTATCGCGGTTATTGATAATTAGTATTATATCGGTTATTTAATGTATCGTTTTCTTTGTATTTAATTTTTTTTTTTATAAAGGGAGAAACTTTTTTGTCGTAAGACATCGTGGTATGTGAGAAGATGCTTGCACTTACAGTGCAGGACTTTTTATTTATAATTTTTTTAGTTGCATCATTAATCGTTTTACTGGAAGAGAAACGCGGAAATATTGCCACGGGGAGACTCGAGGGACCGAAAGACCGGAAGCGATCGGTTACATGGTCGAGAGGTTCCTTTACGCTTGATAATCCATTCGATGTTCAGAAGAAGCAGTTTTTGATCCGAGAAGACTACATTTGCCAACATAATCTTAAAATAAAATAGCATTACACGTGTTCCAAGATAATCATTTTTTAAAAGAAAGATAAAAGTAGTGCAGAAAAATAAGACAAAGTGACGCTTTCATTATGTTAGGTATTTTTATAATTAATTTCAAATAAATTAAAAAAAAAATTAGTGTCAGTTACACGTACGTAATTTTAAATAGAAAATAAAAATAAAAATTGCAGTCGTTCGCATTAATTAACAAAGAAAGTAAGAACATAAATGATACATATTACACAGAAGATGCAACAAAAAAGAAAACATTGAGATGAGGTATTTGGATAGAAAATAAACGCACTTTTGTTTATATTTTATGAAAACGGAAAAATCGACGTTTCCTTTCAACTTTTATTTTCTATAATAATAAATATCAATTGTCAATGCAAAAGAAAAAGAAAAAGAAAGCCGTCGATCAGTCGATCAGTTCTCGTCGCTCGCTACTTCGAGCTCCCCGCTAGTGGAGCAGAAAAACGTGTGCATAATGATTATAATTAATTAATGAGGTTGGCAGTTTGTTCTTTTTTTATCTCTCTCTCTCTTTCCTTTCCATTCTTTACAAAGCATTTTCAGATTCACCTGTCTCGTTCGCGGTTTTGTTGAATTTCTTTGCTCGAGCCGAAGTACATCAGATAAGTGAGTTATTACTGATATTCGTGAAGTTACCTCATGAATCATTAAAACAAAATTTTGACTAAATGATTATCTTTTCGTAAATAATCACTTTGATAAAATCTCAGTTTTAATTGCAAGAAATATTAAATATTTAAAAAAAACATCATTATTTTGATGAACATTGTATAACTTCTAATTGAAAGAATACGCGACGCACCTACTTGCTTTCGGAGTGCTCCCACGCTCCTTGACTTGAAACCAAAGTGTGGCATGGTTAAATTTTTTATAATCAGATTTTTAAGAACACCAATTTTCATATCTTAAATAAACTTGAATATTGCAAGAGATTGTTATAATTTGTAGGCCCTTTAGGGTATAATTAATAATAATAAGTGCATTGAGCTATATAAATGATGAAAATAAGACAAACGGAACACAATGTAGCGAGCTATTATTGGAACAGTTTCAATAAAATAAAGGTAATTTCTAATAAAATTATTAGCAACATAAATTCGTTTATCAATGTACTTCATCTCATGCAAATTGTTTCATTCTCGAAATTATCTTTTGTGTTCGACCTACGGATTGCCTGTGCTGTATATTGAGCCATGCGGCATTTCTTATAATTTCACGTTAATTCACATTTCTCACGCTTTTCTTCGCTTTCATCGTCATCGTTTCGTCGTCCGCTATTATATAATATGTATGTATAATGGATCTCCGACGCTAAGGAGAGTTTAATATGCTCGTTTTAATTAATAATCGCCGTGTGTTTTAAATCCTTAATGAGCCTAAATTTCAAAGTGATCATTTTATTTAAGTCTAAGTGTATTTGTGTGTCTGTGCGGAACAATCACGTGTTGTGCACTACATCATCGATATATGCAATGTGTAATCGGGGAAAAGACGCGCTTCAGTTGGCTGCTTACTTTTTGCAGAGTTTAATTCACGAGCTTACGGAAATCTATTTTATCTTAATTTCTTAGAAACCAAGTTATGACGTTAATATATTATATAAAAAATCATTATTCTTGGCTGAACATTAAGAGGTTCTTCGTAATGGTAACATAAGAATGATGTCTCTTGCGAGGACATTAATTTCATAAGTTGGTTTCCAAATGTAAAATTATCAGAAATCTGTACAATGGATCAATCTGTACAAGCCTTTAGATAAATTACATTTTTGTAACATACAATATCTTCTCTCTTTACAACGGTTTTTTCTTTTAAATACAAAAGTTACATCTTTAATATTATACCATTTTTGGGAAAGGAATTAACTATTTTAATAATTTAAAATTGTACTTTCGTAACTAGACGTTAGATATACACATTTTGTCAGCAACATTGAAGCACTAGTGACAAAATATCTCTTTACACGCTAATTTCTATCCTTAAAACAGCAGTTTCACATCATAGTAAATAGCAAAAATAAAAAAAAGAAAAAAAAATTGTATCCGGCACAGCTATTGCAGATTCCACCAGAAACGAGAAGTGAATGCGAAACGTCGCACATGTGACGCAAAAAGATATCGGGGTCACCCCCGCAAACGCAAACAACTGACGGGCGCTTTTCCCTCTATATATATTTATATCATATATATATGTATATATATATACGCTACCCTTAACGTTTAACGTAGTTTACATATCACTTATTACGCGTAGATCCTATATTTATAATATTTATGAATATATTCATCTTGCCCATCTCTCTTTATTTTTATTTTTTTTATTAATTCATTCACGATACTTTTTTTTTTTTAATGAGTACAATATATAGGTTCTGTATAAAACTCGTATTTACAGGATGATCGTTTTGTTTTGCTTTTTTTTTTCTCTATTTTTTCGCTCTTGCTCTTATTTTTTTTTACCGTTCTCGTTTTAGTATGTAATGCGTGTATCATAGTTAAATAATCCCGTTAATCGCTCACTCCATCGTCTCATCGAAATTCCTTCGTCTACGACTTGTAGCCAGTTATTTTGTTTTTTTTATTCTGTATTCTGTATAATATATATAATATATATTAAGATGCGCCTGCGACTTAGCCGAGATATAATAGTGCGATCTCTCTGTTTTCGTACTTTTTTGTTTTAATCTCTTGTTAAACGGTACAATATATTTACGTGTGTATTCTTACGCACACTTATACGCATTATTACAATAATCAATAATCGATAATAATAATAATCCATGGTAAATCGGTACAATCATAATGTAATCGATAATGGCAATGATATCTTTCTTTCGGTATATCATATTATAATATAATGCAACCTTACTAAGGACTCGATAACAAAACGACTCTTTCCTCGACCTCCTCATACGAATGTACACATGTATTTAATATCAATTATTCCTTCCTCTCGCTCACGAGCTCGGGGAGTTAATATTCGAAACGAAACGCATATATTTATATATTTATATATATATCACATAAATAAAAACGCAAATCCTACCAGAGGACGTGTCTGTGTGTCATGTTTTTTTTTCTTTTAATTCTTAATCATTTTTTTTTCGTGTCGAGATCTCTTAATTTTTTTTTATTCATCCCTCGCCCAGCGCTTTACTATCGTCTACTATAATTATCATCATCTTTTTTTTGGTTAGCCTCTCGTCATTCACGCCGTACGATCGCCGCATAACGAATTTATATGTCAGCGTAATTTTCTTCTTCATCCTCGAATCGTCGTTTCTCCCTTTTCAGCTGGCCGTATACGCGCGCGCGCTCGTGTGCGAGTGTGTGTATGTGTATGTGTATGTGTGTGCGGAAATTCAACCGTCGACGTAGTTGCCGATGCGCGTGTCCCCCTCCTGTTAACGTATATTCGTATAATAAAAAAAATATATTATAGAAGTCCACACTCCGTTTGGATAGACACGGCGATTGCGCGGCGCTAATACTTGTTTGCTCATTCGCGCTCTCTCACTCTCTCGCTCTCTTACAACTTACATACAAACGGAAAAGTATATGTATAATATATATATATGTGTGTGTCGCATGAACACTCGCGTAGAGAAAAGTGTCTTGTCGCGCGCGCGTGATGTACGTTAAGTATGTATATAGTACGTCTACGTTTTTGTCAAAATAAAGGGAATCAAAAAGGGATATACAACGCGCGATTCGCATCACGAGAGCATCGCGTATATATTCGTTATATATATATAAGCGACGACGCGCGGTAAGACGGTTTTCTGCGCACGCCTGTCGTCGCCACCGTATATATAATATAATCATAGTAATAATACAGTAAATCGCGTGTTCATATACCACGGCGTTTACTCAGGTATATTTTTTTTCCTTGTTTAATATTTATATATATATATGTATATCACAACGATAAAATACTAGATGCTCAACCGCATTCGCTCGCGCGCAGGTTCTCTCTCTCTCACTCTCTCTCTCGACTATCTCCGGCTATACGTTTTCCACTTTTGTACTCGCGCCACCCATACTCGTCACGTGTTAATTCATGCGCGCATCCCTTGCCCCCTCGTGCTTTATCCTCTGCAGTTAAGTAACAAACAATGTCCCCATTCCACGCCGCAACATCGCCAATCTCATCGACTGCGGAGCTGTATAACGGACGTAAGATCCCCTGCCGAAGCGTCTCTCGCTATGGTTGTTCGGAAACATGTTCGCCTACTCTTATCTGCCTGAGCGTGCCGTGTACATATTCGTTTGATAATTTGTTCCTTATACAGTACATGTATCCGCTATGAATTATTATTTTTTTTTCCTTTTAGAAATTTGCCGGCGAAGGAGAGAGGCCGGGTGGCGCGCGGATAAAAACGTATCCTACTATTAAAATGCCTTCCATCTCACAATAAAAAACGTACACGTTAAAAATGTCGGCGCGTATGCGCACACGCGTCACCCCGCGACAGCACGCGTATCTCTCTTTCTTTCTCTCTCTATCTGTGAATGTCGTTCTCCTCGCTCGTCCTTAAACTCTATGTTATATATATATACGTCATAATACATCGTGGATTTCACGGAAAGTCGTTAGCTTTCTTCCTCTTTTGAACATTGTACACGCGACGACCTATATATTATATGTATATATTATGTATATATATACCTATAATCAAGTTGTTTTTCACGTATTCGCGGAGCGCGTCGTCTGGATTATTCAAATTTTTTCGTTACATTTTATATTATAAATTTGTTCAAACGATACACCATATAATAACTATACAATGAACACTCATCATCTTATTGAATTTGTTGCCCCCTTCTTACTTCCAACTTGGCGAGAACGTGTTTCCGAACAGCCATGTTATATATATGTATACTGCCTCCACTGAACCGCGCCTCACCCTCCCATGGATCGATCGATAAATCGAAGCGCGCGCGATATCTCGGCTCGGCCCCGCAATCGTGATACAAAGTACCCCTTCTTCCCCCCCATCCACCCCGCTGCGCGCGGCGGTGACAGACGGACAGACGGCGGAAGGGCCTCGCGAGGAGAGTATAGTTCGCGTGTGCTGCATGGGGGCTGCAGAATATAAGTGACGTGCGCGAGGCTGCAGTTCTCTTCCGCGATGCGGTTTCACGAGACGCGCGCGTGCATGTGCGGAATCACTCTGGCGCCTGCTATTTCCGCTTTTAAGGAGTTTTAGACTTTTCAGGGAGCTTCGGTGATTGTTATATGATAAATTTTTTCTTACGCGAATTTGTTGACAAAAAAAATCGGTTTACAAAGTTGCGATTAACTCGTGTCCCCGAATTTCTAATTTATTACATTATTATAGTTCAATTGTGTTGTTCAATAATGTTCGTGGAAAGAATTTTGTTTCTAATTTTTATTAATAAGAATATTTTTAACGTCTTTTAATATTATAAAACACCGATGGAGCATGTTCTTTAAAAAATAAAACAAACCAAATCCCCGGGCATAAATTTCTAAAATATTGCCCGCCAATCGTAACACCGGAAGAATGGAGACACATCTTCATCGGGCTCTAACGCGCGCGCGTCTGGAAAGCGAGAGATAGCGCGCGCGGGGAACATCCGTCACTCTCTCTCTCCCCTTTCGCCTCTGCACCGGCATAAGTTTTTAACCCCCGCGCGATTAACCGCGACGTTATCTCGCGATTTTCTCGCGGGGAGGGAAAACAAAGCTTCCCCCTTACTCTCTCCATTGTCTCTCTTCTTAAGATCCCGATGTAGGAGGAGGAAGATATTTCGGGGTGGACTGGGCGTGTGCCTGGTCGATATCTCGAACGCTCTTTCCCCTCTCTATCTTTTTCACGCGCGTTATACGGTTTCGTTTTCTTTTTATTTTCGGCTTTACGTACGTAGGTCGTTCTTGTTTTGGGAGGCGAGCTCGACGCGTGTTTCCATCCGCCGCGGTTTTTTTCGTTAACGTTTTCTCCTTTATTTTTCCGTCGTGCGCGCGCAGGTGAAAATTTTCGCTCCGGATCTTTTTCGTTTTTAGGTTTCGTCGCGAGTATGTGCTATATTTCTGCCTTTTTATTGAGCTCGTCCTTTTAGCGTTCGTGTGTCAACATTTTGTCCTGGTGTTAATGCTTCGTACATTTCGTGTGTAGTAACCTACCCAGTCCTCCGACTCTTTTATTCGATTTCGTAATTTTTTGTTGCACGAACTCTTTTATTTGCCCTCTGTGCTTCTATTTATATTTTTAGCTGGTGTAGTTTAGTCTTGATACACGCCAATTTGTATGTCTGTAAATGACGCACGTTTTATCTCTGTATATACATGCCCCAGGTCTATTCAGTTTTTATACATTCATGTAAAAATCTAGAATTTTTAAAAAATTTCTTTTTCAAAAAGTAACCGAAATTGCGAAATTATTTTTTAATTTTACGTATAGAATAACGACAAAGACGTGTATTAAGTTGAACAATAAATTCAAATTTATCATTTTTCTAATAACAAATAAAAACTATTCGAGTCTCCGTCCTGGATATTCCGCCTATCAGAGGGCAAAGTATTCAACCGTAATCGGTAATTTTTCCCCTTCCCTCTTCCTCTCTTAAATTCACCTCTCGAACAATATTTTCCCACGGCGGAGAGGGGGAAAAGTTATTCCGCGACGGTCAGGAAAAACAAACTCGCGCGCTCCCGCTTGCTGAATTTGGATTTGAAATGAGCGTACGTACGTTTCCTCTCTGTCTAGCGATTTTTCGAGCTGCGCAAGCAAGAAACGCGGAATAAATAGAAATCTCGCCGCGGGCTTGTTGAACTTGAATTTACATTTTCCTTGTCGTCGCGCGCGTCAGTAGCAGGGCGAAATTTACGACGGCTCATCGACTCGCTTGTTTTTTGCGCGATTTGCATCTGATTTCGGGGGCGAAAAGTGCCCGAGTCTGCACATGCGCGCGCGCTACTCGCTCTCCCTTTCTCGCGAATTTTCGGGACTTTTATAGATTGTTTTATGAATTTGCGGGATTATTTCTGTTTTTACGGGCTTCTGTCGCCAATTGTTTTCACCCATGGTAGAAGTTTATCTTTCGGTCTTATTACGACTTTTTTAAAAATACGAACAATAATATGATAAATCTTTCAACGATTGTTAAATTATTTGATTGGAAAATTGAAATATACTTTTCAAACGCAAGAACCAGTCTCAATTTGAAAACAGGATATTATATATAGATTTTTATATCGTTACCTTCAACATTATCATAAAATTTATCTGATTATGAAGTATATATTTATAGTGATCAATAAAAAACAACCGTCATCCCTTGAAAAAATACAAGACGCCCTTAACCCTCTAAAAGTATAATAAGTCAACACTACCCGGCACCACAGCACCAACCTACCAAATACGAAAGAATCTAAGACGATATATCTAACGGCTAAAAATTACTTTCTTTCTCAGAAATCGAGAATACGATCTTCCATTTCCGCTTATATAAAACGCTAATTTTTTTCATTAGAAAACTCCCTCGCTCTGGAAAAGTCGCGAATGGCTTTCTCTCTCTCTCGCGGTTTTTCGCGCCGTCTGCCGATGTCTCCACCACACCATCGAACGGGCACCCATTCGCGTTCCTTTCCTCCCACTCCCTGTTTGTATGTTTGTGTTTGTTAAAAAGTCGGTGTAAAAACGCTCTGAAGCACTT
Organism: Torymus sinensis; assembly: GCA_030522985.1. Lineage (NCBI taxonomy): Eukaryota > Metazoa > Arthropoda > Insecta > Hymenoptera > Torymidae > Torymus > Torymus sinensis. Next base: position 10,644 of record JAPYZP010000359.1, on the reverse strand, counting down.
AGGATCGCCGGCTCCGCGTCTCTCCCGCGCCCTCCCGACACACACATACTTATACGCTCTCGCACTCTCTCACTCTCATCTACAAGAGCTTTCGCGGCCCCTTTTGTCAGTTACTCCCCTATTAGCTTCTTTTATTTTTGGATTTACTTTTATCGTATTTTCTTTTTTTTTTTAATTATTACTCTGTGTTAATTTTTTTCCCCCCCTTAACTCAACGCCTGCTTCTTGCGATATTAATGTTTTATTTATTTTATTTTTTTTTTTAATTCATCGGTAATCTTAACTTCAGTTTTTTTTTTGTTACTCTCTGCTTTATTCTCGACGAGCTTAGTTAACTAGTGTGGCTAAATTGACGTGTTTTATACCGAAGATCGCAACGCGGATCCTCTCTATATACCTCCCATCATTTTTCGTCCTTCCGTTCGCGCGCGCACCTACTACGTCCACTTTTTTATTTTTTTATACTTTTCGCTTATGAACTAGGGATATATATTTTTGTTAACGTTACGCGGCATACATCTCCATATTTACCCTCCACCTGCGGCTCATCATCGCTTTCGTTCGTTTTTCGCCTTTCGCGAGAGACGCGTACGTCTCTCGTTTCTTTCTGTCTACTTTTGTCGGCACTGCAGTATGTACGGATTCGGTTTGAACTCCTTACTGATTAGGTTTCCGTACTTTGTTACCTCGAACAGGCGGACCGCTCTTTTTTTTATATATTCGTTTCGTGTACTTTTACCGCCTCGATGCACCTCTCAGTCTTTGATATACACCGGCAATTTTGTTTGTCCCTCTATCTCTCATTCTCTTTCTTATTTCTACATCGAGAACGGGGGGTGGAAAAAGACGGCAGTTCACCCTTCGCTCGAGAGAAAAGAACGTCGCGCTACCGGGCGAATCTCTTCTCCTGTTCCCCCTTTCGGCCACTTCATCCATCCATTCTACCTTTCTCTCGCTCTCTCTCGCTCGCTCTCTCGTTCGCTCTCTTTGGCTGCTTGCGTCTCGCGAAGGAAAAATAGTCTTCTTTCTCGAGTTGTGTGTGTGTTTGTGTGAGTGCGGCACGTGCGACGTCTTCGCAGTCGGCGCGACGGCTCGTTAATCCCTTACTTGGCCTCCTCGAGCAGTACGAGGTCGTCGGCCACGACGTCGCTGATGTGCAGGTAGATGATCCAGTACATCAGATTGAAGCAGACGAAGCAGACCGGAAAGACGATGCGAGAGTACTTGTCGATGTCCGATGGCGTTATGCCTGAAAAATGCAGAGACTCATGTAGTCTTGTCGGTATGCGGGTCTTTTGGTCTAACTATTATTTCAAATGCGGAAAAAAGGTGTATAGACGGGCATAACCAAACCTTAACACTAGAACCTCACAATTTATTTTCCTTTACGGCTATAATTCTGTCTTATAAAGTTAATTTATAAGATGTAAATAAGTGAACATTCTTGATGGCAAGAAGTTGAGGGAAAATCCCGCTTTGGACAATTGCAAGTGACGTGTCAGTCACAGACCTCAAGTAAGGTTCTAGGATTAAATTGAATTCTCTAAAAGTGTATGGCGATGAAGCATTGACACAGAGGAAATGATCTATATCTAACATATTAATGAGCGGTGAATGAAATTATTATTTGAGCCAAACTTAGGTATACGTCTGATTAAACATATTTGTTAGCTACAAATAAATCGTTTACCCAGTATAGTATTTTTTGTTGGCTTTGGAAAAGTCTGAAGTGCAGAATGGGCATCCTCTTGAGCTAAGAGAAAAAATTCCAGAAACAGGCTTATTGTACAAGTATAACCCCTTCAATTGGTTGCGTGTCTTTCGCGACACGGGCTAATTAGTACTGAGTCTTAAAAAAGATAACTGGATTGAAAAAAGTTGAAATATCGGTATATAAGTTGACATAACAAGTAGGTTTGAGAAGTGTAAGTATACTCATGCATTCTTTCACGATAATACAGAAATGATTTTCGTCTGACATTTCTCGTAATTAATTGTAGAGGTTATCTGAAGGTTACATCCACTATGCTCGATGTCATATCAGAAAATAATATTTTTGATAAATCGGATAATTTATTTTGTCACAATCATGCTCATTGGAGTGGTTCAAAAATTTCCTGGTTTCAAATTTTTTATTTCTACCCCCAATAATTTTATTGAATGAGAAAACACTAATTTTTCTATGTAAATACTATTAATTAACATTTAAACATCTATAAAGACGCTAGTGACGCAACATCATACATCGGGAAGACATATCATTCAATCCGATAAATCTATTTTATTTGGCAAATTTGTTTCTTTTTTCTTGGTATATTTATTTTATACACCATACAATTATTGTAAAGCAATTTATAAAACAATTTGCTTAAATTTATGATTTTTCACATTAATGAATTTAAAGAAGTAAGGCACAATAAGGTTGAACGTTTACCATTAAAGACGTTCTAACTATATTATATTGATGCAACAGCACATAAGTACATATAATTTTTGCAATGAAAATGATTTTGTTAAGATTATTAATATTTATAAATATTAATTAAATCTCCGTCAAACTTTTATAGCACCATGTAAAATGACATCAAAACACATTTGGGGGATTAAGTCGGGGAAACCGAAAAACATGAATTTCTGAATCACCCTAATGTTGATCATGTTGAGCAAGATCAGAAATGTACAAATAAATGAGAATAATCTATTGAAAACATCTTTATTATTAAAAAAAATACTAAAAATAGATTTTCTGAAAATTTTTCAAGAAGCGCAAAATTTGCAAATAAAATTAGCATAGGCTGTTATTATAGTTTATAATATGATAAAAAAGCATTATTTAATAATCTAATATCACTAAAACTACAAATTATTATATTATTGAATCGCGTGCCAAGCTACGGGTTAATTCTTTACCACAGAAAAATTTTTAATGAGTTTGAATTTTATTATTTATAGACGTCAGAGATTAGGATTGAATAGATAAGGTTGGAACCTTAATTCTGTTAACTAATCCTATTCCTTGAATTCTTTTCTCTCAACTAAAAAAATAGCAACATAATTGTTAACATAACTGTCTAAAATTATATTATTAATGATCAACAAAAAAATATATACAAAAAATTGGAACATTACATTAAATTCAAATAAAGTTACATATGAAACAACTCTCAGAAAAAATTTTTATGTGGCCAAAATAAAACAAAAATTACAATTTTCTATTATTTTAAGTTACTATTACGCATCTTTTAAGCACAAATGTTTTTTTTTTGCAATAAAAATAATATTTCCAAAATCAAATTTAGTTCATGCAGGAAAGAGATTAAAATATTCTACCTTGTACTTTGATCAAATAAAATTAAATCTAAATTATACTTTTGGTATAAAAGAAAATTCAAAAAATTATTATGAATGTGGCATTGAAGATAATAATTATAAGCATTCTTTTGAAAAATTGGCACAATAACTGTAACTAACTTATTCATTAAAATAATGCAAATAGACTTGCTCGTAAAAAGCGATTTGTTATAAACAAGGTAGAATTGATTAGATAATATCCGATTAGAATAATGTATAAATAGGTAAAGAAAATTTCATGGAATTCTACAAAAATAAATAAAAATCAGTCTACAATACGAAAAGGACAAAATGGGATTTAAATCAACACTTATATTTGAAACTGAAAAACTAGAAAGTTATTGTTCATAAATTAATTTAATTGATAAAATCAATTAATTTCAGTATCATTAAAGTATTTGTTGTTGTAAAAAGGTTCATAAGTAATATTATTCATATTAGTGAATTTTATTTAGAATGCATAGTAATATTGTTAAAATTTTTAATATTATTTAAAAATATAAAAAGGAATACCTGATTTACTACGTTTTAAATGTATTATTTTACTACAAACTAGAACTTGTTTTCAATAAATATAGATCATTTTTAAAATTCAAGTAACTAAAACCAAAAAATATCTTTCATAAATGAAAATTTATTTTTATAAAAGATATTATGGGTTAAAATATCATAGATAAATTATAAAAAAGAACTCATAAAATTGATAAGAGATGAACGATAGATTTAGCATCAATCATTACTCTGACAGAACTCGAGTAATGCTCATGGATAATCAATCATAAACTGTGAACTGTTAAAGCATTTGTCTCTTTTCAGCATCGTCAATAGTCAAAGCTTAAAAATTTTAAAAAACAAAACACATTAATGGAAAATTGAAAAGATCTTTAAATTTTGAAGTTATTTAATACCATCTAGCATGTACGTCATTTGGTACATTAGTAATTTTGGATTAAAACAGTTTATTTATTTTAATCCTTAAGCTATAATCTTTAGGATTTTTAAGTGACCTTTACTTAAAATAAGAATTTCAGTGATAAGTTAGAAACAATTTTGGTGTATTGAATGTTATATATATATACATATATAGTATTTAACTATCATAAATTTTACAGCTTTCTATTTTTTTTAAATTGCAGATAAAATTGTTATCGTAGACATCATTAATAAAATTTCACTGCATATATGAAAAAATATGTATACTGATAATTAATTTTAAAGCAATTTTCAATCTACCAGTTATAGATATACATAATCTAAAAAAATAGCAATGAACAACTGCTATAGATTAATTTGAAATGCGATTTTGAATATTGCACATCTTAATATTTATTTAATGATTATTGATTTATGGACTGATAAATGTCCACTTATATTAGTAGCATGATTGAATTTGATAGATCAGATTTTATAAATCAATTTAAATACCACCTAAAACCGATCAGAATTTGTAAAATATCTTTGATTATTCTTTGTTTTAGATAAAGATTAAGGTTCAACATTCGCTAAAGAATTTTTACAGATTAGAGTTAACTTATATAGAAGTAGGAATGGAAATAAATGCGAAAGTCAAGAAGTATATAAGTAGAAATACTCTTTGGCTATTAAATTTGTCTTCAATGGCATTAACTTCTCATTCCTTTTGAATGATTCTAGTGTTTGACCAAATGGCAAGTACTACATTACAAAGTACAACCATGTTTCAAATTTGCATAAATCATTATATTTGCCGTTGGCGCACAAGTAGGCGTCTCCCTCAGAAGACCCACTCGATTATATTCAATCAATAAAATAGTACTATCATCGTATAGACAAAATATGTATATGGGATTCGTTCATCTCACTAAATCACTAATCTCACTAATCTCACTTTGCAAGTCAAATCAAACGTAATCCGAATATTACTCAAAACTATATGTCAAGAACGTACGAAAAGTCGAGTGAAAATTCCATTCGCTCAATAACCACTAAGGTGTGCAAATATATACCAACCAAAATCGTTTCTAATAAACCTTATCACGCGCAATTCCAGTATAGACTGTTAGTTCGTTTATTTTTGTCATCGTCGTATTATATAAATACAAAATGCCAGCAATTGCAAAGCGAGTCGACAACTCACCATAGAGTTTGCTTATGTCCTTGCCGGGATGGATGAGGTGCTGGGGCGGCGGCGGCGCCTCCTCGTCCGCGCGGCCGTTAATGGTGTTCTCGAGGGTGCCGCCCTTGCTGTGTGCCTTGGGGTCGTGGACCTTGAAGCGCACCTCCTGGACAACACGGGGCCACTTACAAGAGACACAGAGATAGAGTGCGTGGGGTCAGGCCGAACCCGCCGCGCGGGCCACGCGGCGCGCCCTCACGCTTCTTGGCAAGCATGCAAAACATCCAAGGGGGGACGGGTGGCGGGGACTGGGACACCGAACATTTGCTAAATTGCTAACTATAAAAAGTATGTTTATGGCTCTGCGTATATTACATATACATGCTTTGAACGATATACCTGCTATTGATTGAAAAGAAAAGATTATTGTCTTTTTATTTTGTACCGGAAATTTTATTAAAAATAAAAGAGCGCATTTGAGCAGAATACGACGAACAGATTCCCTGATACTGGTAGCAGTAAATGGATTAAATTTTATGATCCCTGAATCAATGAAGTAGCACGTTCACGCCTCTTAAATAATTAGACTTTGATTAAATTCAGTTGGACGGAGTCTTGTGAAGTGCAATAAAATTTGTACTTAAAATGTCTTCGCTCTTATGAGTGTAATTTTGATATCTCGAGTGCCAGTTTCATTAAATCCTCTGTAAGAACCTTCGGTACTGAAACTAACTTTAACTCAATTATTCAAATAACGATCGAAACTAAAAGTTATAAAATACTTTTGAAAATTTATTATTTTGTATGTTTGTTAACGTATCTTTTCTATAGTGATATAGTCTTTAAAAAATACATTAAAAATACATACATATAGTTGCAATTAAATATACTTGAAATATACTCGCTGCTTTCATTTTTATATAAATGCGAGTTTTAACGTAAAACACTGCAGAGAATGTGCTATTTACTTTAAAATATATCCTGTTGAATTAATGAAATGTTTAATTAGCATTTTTATATATTAGTGTTATTAAAAATAAATTTATATATTATTAATACGTTGTAACAAACGTAACGATTCTAAATATTGTCTTTTCTATTCACATTTTTATGTATATTTGTACACGACAATGGAGTATAATACGAACGATATAATAGCATTCTTCAATTATAGCGATTATCATTTGCCATCCTGGCATCGACATTCCTTTAAAAAGTCAGAAAAACGAAAAAAATTGCTTATTTTTCTATAATATACCTACAATAACAATCGATCTTTACGCATTGAAAATAAGACATTTATTTTTATAAAACACGAGACAAATCTATATCCTACTCCGCGTATATCAGAAGAAAGCACTTAAAACAATCCTTTGCACGCGCGAAATCCCTTACCAGCGAAACTCCGAGGCGGCAGAAAAATGTCCAGCGTCGAAAAATCGCGGACAACACGCGCTCGTATATAAAGGCCTTAATTAACGAATGAATTAATTAAGTATAATACCCCGCGGACTCTCTAATTGGAATGGTCGCACTCGCCGCCGCCTGCCTCCCGCGAGTTTTATTCATTCACCGCGAACTGTGTGCGAGTGCGCTTTCATACTATCTCTCTCTCTCTCTCTCTCTTTCCCACGCGATATATATGAAGCGCATACGCGTACGTGCCCCCATGCGAACCGCAAAGCGTACGGGACGTTTCGTGTTAAATTGAACGATCGCAAATTTTAAATCAGCGTGATAGACGGGGCAATAGCGCGAGGTGTGCAATATATAAATATATAGTTACGATGATTTCTGAATTAACTTTGCCGAAGCGTCGTTTTGATGCATCGAAAGGGTAAAAATACGGCGTTTTTATATATTTGCGGATTCCTGTAGGTTTCATGTTTATAAGTTTGTAACGTTGCTAAAGAAATGTGTATAATGGTGCTTTTAATTTTAAATGATAGCGCAGACTTTCGTGAAACGGTTGAGTAATTATTCAGAAGGCTAAATTCCCTCATACCGTGCTTTCGCATTAAACAAATTAAATTTGCATATCATTTCAATATTTATATATAAAGTCGAATCAAAAGTACAATCTTTCACGCACACTATATACGCGTATAACTTATTTTGCGGCTGAAATAAAGATTAAGAATATTCTGTTTGAAAATTATTTTCAAAGGCCGCACCTAAAATACAAATAATATACATGAAACTACACTGATGTCACTGGCTTTTGATTTATCAGCGCAGCAACAACTCATAATTTTCTTTCAGCGTGCGCACGATACTTTTTATACTTAAAAAACTATAGCCGTGTCAAGTGCCCTTCCTCATACCGCACCCTTTCGACTTACAACCCTCTCGTGTCCCCTCTTTCGCGCCGGATCGCCGCGTCACTGCAATTTGGCCGGCTCGCCCCGCTATCTCCATAAGAACCTCCTCCTCCTCCGGCCCCGCAAATACCCCCGAAGCTCGCGCGAAAGTTACTGCCTACAGACTCTCCGTGCCTATCTCCGCCTAATTATTTAAACTTAATTAACCGATTTGTCAGAGCAGCGCGGAACGGCCCCGTCCCTGATGTTTTGCGATCGTAAATTAAGCAGCGCCCGCGCGCCTCCCTCCGGTCCCCGCCAGCACAGCAGCCAGTTTCCCTTTTAGTCGCGCCAAGTGGCTCCTTGCTCTTTTAAGCTTCTTTCCTTTTAAGCTCGACACACATATACTCCCCGCCGGGGGTGCGCGCGTATAGTCGTCGCGTGACGCTCGAGAAAACGACTTCTTCGTTCCGGTATCTTTTTCGTTCACGGGTCCTTCCTCTTTTTTTCTCTCTATCCCCCTCTTCCTCTTTCGGACGTATACTTCTTTATTGCGCTTCTTTTGCCACGGCGCGCAAGAGCGCGAGTCTATCGTATGAGACCGTGTGTCTCGCGGCCTCGTTGTTGTGCTTTAATTTCGGCCTGCGACGAGGTTCTCGCTGCAGCTGCTTTTCTTTTTCTCCTTCTGCCTCGTGCGAGCGATGTCAAATATTCAGCGTGCGCGGGCGCCTTTCTGAGAATGCATTTTTCCCGGACGTTGCATTAATTAGGTTTTTATTATTTTTCTCATATCGGTTTAATGAATTCATGTTAATGTCCATCAAGAAGAGGTAGTTCGTTAACAAATGTTCATATCAAATGAAACATTTCATACGGTAGAAAATTACATTCCAGTTTTGCAATTAATTTATTTTTGTTAATATTTTGCGTTTACGGAGAAAATTATATTGCCATTTCATAATTAACGAATGTTTCGTTTCGACATTTTTAATTAGCAAATGTAAATATCCCATTCACCCTGGCAACTTTACATAATAAATGCTAATTAGTTTTCATTTTCTGTGCACACATACGTGTTTTTAAACTTGACAACTGTTTTTGTCTCATATAGCACTAATTGATATATTATTAAACATTTCACTTTTCTATCGTTTCAGTACCAACTAAAAGAAAAAGACGAAGCGTCCCATCTTGTAATTAAAGAAAAAAGCACTTGGCCGAAATGAAAAAAACTCATCTCAACGAGAAGACATTCGCTTTTGCTCCGCGCGCGAGGCTACATCAAATTTCAATTTCGTCCTCGAAAAGTATCATTCTAACCTCCTCTTCGCTCTCAATTCCCGTAAAAGCTCACAATCAGCGTTTCGCGCTAGCTTCAGCCGTTAAAATAAGAAACGCGCTCGCGAGATTTCTCCTTGCCAAAATGAAGAAGGAGTGGAAGCTTTGAGATTCAAAATAATGCTGCGCGCAAGGCTATGGTCTTTACGTTGCTCTGCTATATACGCGCAGTGAGAAAATGTGTTTACTTTATTATTATTTTTTTTTGCTTTCTTTCCTCGGAAATTCATCTTCCATTTTTCATTAAACGCATCCGTCGGAAAGGCGCAATAAAATTTTCATCAAATTTTTCATCAAAAGTTTTCTTTTGATCTACGCAAAATTCAAATAATCATGGCAAGCGAATGCATCAGCATGGATGGCTATACCCGCATTAAAAATGTTGAACCGCAATATAACGTAATAAAAATATCAAAATTTATCAACACTTTCTCACTGCGCCAGAACACCGAAAGGGGACAAGGGGGGGGGGGGGTTATAGCGGCAGCAGCGCGTCTGTGACGAGTCGGCTCACACTACTCACAGTCTGCTTGGGCGCGTGGTCCCCGTGGTCGCCTGGGACGCCGGGCGGTCCCGGCTTCTCCCTGGCCGCCTGCATGCTCTCCGCTATCTTCGCGAAGCGGTTCTTCCTCATCTGGATCCTCTTCGCCATGTAGCCGACTGTGGCGTACTCTGAAAGTGAAAAGAGCAATAATTAATGAGATTGCTTTGTCGTTAAGCTTTTGTCGTTGAGTTGTCATGCATCATGGTAAATTCTGGTTGGTCAGACGGCAATTAATAACTATTGTAGATCCTTTTGCATTCGATTTTATATTCTTTTAGTTTTTTAAACTTAAGAAGGTTTTTTTTTCTTTTTTAAATTCAAATATGAAAACAAAGTGCTTGTTTGTGACATTATAGAGACCAATCAAGCAGAAAAATAAGTAATATATAATAATGTTTCAAAACAGCTCCCTATATTAATTTTCCACTAATTCAAATACATATAGTTAGACATATACAGTACACGCATTGTGTACATTTTCCATACCGCTGAAAATCCTATTACCAATATAATTTCTCGCTTAAAATTTTGCACATCAATTATTATCATTAGCCGCGTCGTCCACTAACGAATTTATCGTGTTTTCACTTTATGACGACACAAATTGTTTCGGTTTATCAATAATACAACGCCTCGTTCTCGCGCGTGCGCGCGCGTATATATATATATGCGCTCGTGTAATGCCGTTGAAAGCGCGTTACGCGCTAAACCAATATTTATTCGTTAATATCGTTTGCGCGCATATTTTGCGCGCGGATCAAAGGGATGTAAATTTCAGAGTCGTCGGTGAGAGGGGGTCGAGCTCGCGTCACAACGACGACTTAAGCGCGCGGGAACGAGCGCGCTCGGAAAAAACGCTGGCTTTAATCGAATACATCCATTCGCTTGATCGATCCGACATGCGTCCTCTATCGATTATATACAACATGTTCTGAAAATGTATGTCTTACACAAGATCTTTGTATAGAGCGCGAAATTCTAAGAAACAAGTTCCATTACCATTTTTCGATATGACA
>JAPYZP010000358.1:0-26686 GCA_030522985.1 Torymus sinensis | reverse complement strand
ATGAATGGAGCCATTCAATTGTTGTACGCGTCCACTAACAACCTCAACTGCCGCGTTACAACTTGAATTGGCATTCAAATTTGACCCGGTAAGGTATATATAATCTGCTATATGCGCTGCCCGTGTATATAGATATACGCTCATCAGCTGAATTTGAATGCCAATTCACGTTGTTCCAACATTTTGCTTTATTAGCGAGCGACTGTCTATATGTATAGGTATACGTGTCTGTATGTGTACACTTTTGGAATTACAAAAGTTTCGATGACGAGAAAAAACGTATACATATACGTATATATATCGTAGTCGTTTGTCCTGCACCAGAACACGAGGTTTCTGGGCGTGTAATTATTTCATTGTCTGTACAAGATTTTAATTAACAAATTTAATTAACCACCGTAAACAAACTTCTCTGACTTTGAAAGCCCACACGTGTGTATACTGTACATTTACAGTATTTTTTATCCCACGTATATAATACCGTAACAATGCAAAAAAGTTAAATTCAATCAACGACACAAAAGAAACTCTCAATGCTCCAATAACAAACTTCTCTGTCTCTCTCACTCTTTCTCTCCATTATTATAAATTCCACATCCATCGCGCCACTGACTTCAACCGCCGTACATTATATTCTATCTATCTCATACTCTCCTCTCCCGCGGCGGCGGCGGCGTCAGTCCCGCATAATAACAATAATTTTCCAACTGGATATTTACGGCACGTGCGCTTTCCACTTTTATCCGCGAATGACACCTCTGACACAGTTTCTCTCTCGCCTCTATATGAAAAAATAAAGAAAAAACCTGCACGCACGCGCTCAAACCTCTCGACACACATAGAGCGTGTGCGTCGATATATATATAATAATTCGCCCCAACGCGCGCGCGAGAGAGAGCAGTATTGTGCGTGATTTGCGAGCTCATAGAGTTGAAAACCTGTTCGTCATAAGCGCGGCCCACGCACGTGAAAATCGCGCTCTCGCGAGTGCTGCACGCGTTCGATCGGGTGGGTCGATAATGTAAAGTGCAGCGGCGAATGCGTATGCCTGCACCTGGTGTAATCGAAGGGGAGAGTTGGTGAATGAAATCGCGACGAATGATTTGCATTGCATAACAGGGGGGCCCCGAGAGAGAGAGAGAGAGAGAGAGAGAGAGTGGGAGAGCGCATATATACGTATACGTATACGTTCGAAATTACGAATTTTAATGTACCTACTCCGCGACACGGGTATATAGAGAGTGTATGTGTATAAATATCGAACGGTATTTTTATGCCTTTTTGCGATCGATTAATTATTTCGTGCCAATTGATTGAACAACTTCATTAAAATCCACACCTCCTCCACTACGCTCTAGTAATAAAATATTTATACTTACGAATGTAGCTGTATTACAGGAAATAGCACCTATATATACATCCACACAGCCATAAATCAAACCTCATTAACGGGCTCTATTACAAAATCAACTAGATCCACATTTTTCTAAAGAAAACCTACCAATGTACGCATGCCCTAAGCCATGCACTAGACTTCCTCAGCAGTGCAACTATAGGAAAATAAACAGCCTGAAAGCAGTACCATCCGGCACCCATCCTACGTACAGTACTCCCCCAACAAGTGCAATTTGCATCTCACTCGCACTTGCAGGCGCGCAGGCTCATAAACAAAGTCGGAAGCTCAATATACTCATCAGGCGTGCGTGCGAAAACGATACGCGCGCGCGCCGAGGCTTAATAAACGAACTTAAATATCACCCGCGCGCTCTCGCATCGCAATTGATATTAATTGCTACAATTTCCGTCTTGCAGATGAGCCCCGCTCAAGGTGCAGATCGTGGGACGACGTAGGCCCGGCTACGAGGATGGAGGCGGCTACGGCCGCCGCAACCGCCCAGCAGCCGCCCGTGGCCCAGCCCCGCCATCACAACAGTCACAACCACAATCACAATCATCACCATCAGCAGCAGCAACAACAGCAGCAGCAACAGCATCATCATCCGCACCTCGAGGCGACGAGATCCAATACGTCCACGCAGTCGGCGCGGAGCGAGGACTCCTGGTGCTCGGCCTCCGATCACGATCTGTCGTCCGACGATGAGAGCGAGAAGAGCAATATCAGTATTAAGTGAGTATAGTTACTGGGAAACTCTCTTTTTGCGATATGATTCGGTGAAATGATATTTTAACCTGTGCGGTTTCTTCGAGGATATTATTATATTCAATTATAGTCGAGAAATAAAACTGCACTCGCTCGAAATACATTATTTTAAGGAATTGGTGTAATTAGTCATACTGTTGCTCATAAATTTTACACACATTAAACACATTTGACGTCATATTCTCATCCGAACTGCACTTGACTTGATGTACAATTAGGGAAAGTCGATTGATAAACGTGAGCAATTAAAGTTTTCACAATAGCCCCGAATCGTTTATAACTTCATTTTGAATTAAGAAGCCGCGCGTTGTTTGCCAAATAACTTGGGCGCAAACGAATTGTCATACTTTAATATGTACATGACCGACTAACTTAATTTAATTAACGATAACTCGAGTGACAGCAAAGAGCCTGGCAATCAATTAACACGGTGAAGCGAGAAATCGCAAGTTGCTCGTTTGACATATTGAGGCTCCTTACGTTTGCCTAAACAAACACAAGTGTCCACGTGTAAATGTACTTTTTCCTAGTATCGAACATAAAGGAAAATGATGCCACGCTAAAAATAGCGTCACTTTCGTTAAAAAATAATACCCGTTAAAAGTAGAACGTAAATTGAAACTTGAAAAGACATTTGGCACGAATGATTAAAAATCCTTTATTCGACTACGATCCTTAAAATGCAAGTCTCTCATACTCCGAATTGTCATTATACCGGAACTCACTGATAGATAACAACCTTCAGCCTCACACGTATATCAAAACAACGCCAAACTTCAATCACACCTGCACAATATTACCCTCCTCTCCTCTACCTAATTCCCCTATCTATCTCACCACCTGCGCGCCCATGATACATCTGGACTAATCCTCCAGCGACTAATCGCCGCGCAGCCCATATATACACACGCGCAATTACGCAACCTGACAATTAACACTATATTCACGCTCTTTCTCTCTCTCTCTCCTTTGTCCACCTCCACTCAGAAGCAACTGCCAACTGAGGAACACGCTGCACAAGGCCCGGACGTTTTGCGACAAGTGGCGGGCCCAGAACATGCGCATCAGCGGCGCGGTCGCCACCAGCAATGGGAGCAGCAGCAAAAGTGAAAACGCAGTGCCCGACGGTATGCACGATCCGGCCGGCGGTCCTGGTAGACTGTCGAGATGGTTCAGCATGAGCATGCGGAGAGGTTCGGCGCATCAGTACGACGTGGACTCGTCGTCGGACACCGCCTCGCTTACCAGCCCGATGAAGACGCCCCAGATGCCACAGCTCTGCGAGGTGAGATACATACATATATATCAGATATGCTGATGTTTCTTTGCTCTTGGAAAGAGATGCGTGGTTGTTGATTACGGGCGCGCTTTCCTAAAAAGGATCAAAAAATATGTCTCAAATTTTGATTTAGTGCGAGAAATTGATTTTTATGCGCGATTATTACAAGTGTATACGAGTTTGATTGCGCACCCGAAAAGAGAATATTAATTGCATGTTGCGTTTTATATGAAGCCGTAAAAGCGCGTTCTCATGGATGCTATTTTAATGCGATCATAAAGTTCTCGGGGAATTTAGCCTTAATAATTTTCTCTTTCATTCGGAGTGACTTTCATTTTGAGTCAATAAAGCATGACAAATTTACTACACTCCTTCTTTATAAATCTCCTTAACTTACGGTTGAGTCATTCCAGCACAAAAGATAAGAATTCAATGTTCAAATAGTTTCGTGAACTGCCAGAAAATCGTCTGTTAACTACAACGATGCATACAAATTGACACATATATTGTTAATCAAGAAAATTAAATTACTCATCCGTAGTGCACACCCGGTTGAAAAGGTCTTATAAACCCTAATAATCTATGCAGTTTTTACTCCCGAATCTGCAAATTTTTTATTAGTTTTTATCAGACCTCTTCAACCGGGGTACATTTTCAACAATCCAGTTTACACATATAAAACCTTTCCCCCTCTTTATTTAATAACATCGTACACCGCGCTAACAATGCCTTAACCATTTCCCCGAATCGTTTTGTCTCGACATTGACATTGTCCCGCGAGAGGGGACGTCGAGAACGCTTATATATAGTACCTACAATTTGCGAATGTCCCTGTGTGCAGGTCGAGGAGGAGAGCGGCGCGATAACGCAGTTCCAGTGTATGCAGCAGCGCAGACAGGCGCCGCCCTCGTTGCCGCCGGCGCCACCGAACCTCACCGCCCAGCAGCTCAAGCGTAGGGCCATCGTCGCGGCCATCGTGCACTCCGAGAACAGCTACGTCGCCACGCTCCAGAGGCTCGTCAATGTACGTTAATGTGCCTTTTATATTCTATAGATGATTTTGGCTGTTGAATAAAGGGGAATTGGATCGATGAGTTTTTGTTGTTCGGTTAATTTGGAAATGCCGCGTGTTTAAGTTATGCATTTGTTAATTTTTTACAATAAAGATTTGAATAATTATTCGATTGAAAATTTAATAACTTTGAAATGTATAAGCTCTTATCGAGCAGTTATTTTACGTAATTATCATTATAAAGTTTCCTTAGCTATATGGTCAAAGTTTCTCTGATCATAGACATTTTACTATCTTGCGATAACGATTATGATAAGTGCAGAAAGAATATTCTTGTATAGAAAATATTTATGGAAAAATTGCAAGCTGTGATATGCTTTAATCTACAGTTGAGAATATAATTAATGGTGTGTCTTAATTGGATTAAATCTCTTATCGAATTCAAATGTGTGAGTTTTCAGATCATTACTTGAATACATGATACTTAACACTTTGATAGATAGGAAATTCTCTTTTAAAATTGAGACTGTTGCGATAATATTTAGTTCAAAAACATCAAAGTAAACTACTTACAGTTTTCAATGACTATGCAGAAAAGATTAATTTCTAATGAATAGTTCATATATATTTTAATTATTATAAATCACTCAAATGGCTAGCAGGTATTTCCTGAAAATCGTAACTGAGTGATTTAGAATTGAGTATAATGAGCTTTATATAATACACGAATACTTAAGATTCTCGTTCATGCCACTATAACGAACTGATTTAAACGCGTCTAATGAATTTTCTTCGCAACAAATCATCTGCAGAATTGTATAATTAGTCTGCGTCTTTTACATACTAATAACGGGAAATGTTGCCTAACTTTGAATTAATTACTCTTTTTAGTACTAGAATTGCTCAATACTTTAGCTATAAATCTACCGTCCAAATGAAAAAGTTTATGTATAATGTCTATCTTAACGTAAATTAGATTTGAGTATTTCTATCTTCGTTATTATTATTATTATTATTATTATTATTATTAAAAGCACGCTTCAATAGAAGAATAAAGCAATCAAAAGAACTTGATAAAGTCAATTCAACCGCATTATGTCAAAGCAAATTTGTGTCCACTGCAATCCCGGTTACCGCATACGCATTATATACTCCCGAGCTTTCTCAACATTGCATAATTCAATAACGGCTGTATAATAAAAAGAGAAGAAAAAATTCACCGATCAATTGACCTCGATCAGCGCAATATATAAACTGCGAACCCCGTAATTACCCTCTTTTCCTCCACATTTAGGACTACAAGAAAGAGCTCGAGGAGTCGTCACCGCCGGTGCTGAGCCAATCCAAGATCGCGACGCTATTCCATCGTCTGCCGGAAATTCTGCAGTGCCACACGCTCTTTCGCATCGCCCTGGCGGAATGCGTGCGTAGCTGGGACAAGGAAGAGAAGCTCGGCGACGTCTTCGTCGCGAGCTTCAGCAAGGCCATAGTCCTCGACATCTATAGCGGCTTCATCAACAACTTCTCCGTAGCGATGGACCTCGCCAAACAGGAATCGAAACGAAAGACTGCCCTCGCTGACTTTTTTAAGGTGCGTTAAGTTTTTACTGTGTATAGTGTCCAAAATGTTGTTACTTCTTACATTGCTTTTATGAGCTCGTAAATCGTTGCGGAAAATTAAAGTACATAGGGTTCCGTAAGATTTGTAATTCCTACATAGCTTGAAATAACTTTCTTGTTTGCTGAAGAGAGCTTGAAAATTAATTTTGTACCCTTTTTTTTTGTCCCACAGGTGAAACAAATAAGTGCCCATGACAGACTATCTTTCTTCGGATTGATGGTTAAGCCAGTTCAAAGGTTCCCACAGTTTATATTATTTTTACAAGTAAGCTGCTTTTTATATAAAAAATTAAACAATATCATTATTCGTACGGTTGTTTAATATTAAACACTATCTTCTAGGACTTATTGAAACATACTCCGCACGGACATCACGACCGAATGTCGCTACAGCTGGCGCTCACGCAGTTGGAGAGCTTGGCAGAGATGCTGAATGAGAGGAAACGAGAGGCAGAGCAATTTCAGGCATTTAAGGAAATGTTACGTCACGTTTCTGGCAAACTCTCGCACCGACCACTTTCCTCGTCCTCGAGGTACCTTATAAGAGAGGACAATGTCACGCAATTGGTAAGAAATCACGTTTTGTATATCCTTTTGCGTTTGTAACGAATTTAAATGCTCGGCTACAATGTTTCCGCGCATAATTGCAAATGATGCGATTGCGTAACGATGCTTGTTTTTTTTTTTGTTGCAGGAATTCAATCAAAATGGAATGATCACAAAGTCAAAAAGGCGAAGACTGCTGCTTCTGAACGATCTCGTCGTGTGCGTTTCGGTGGCACCAAGATCGGCGGAAGATTTCTCCGGCAGCGAGCGATTATCGTTAAAGTGGACATATCCAGTATCGGATATAGAGGTACGTTTACCATGAATTATTGAGTAATATATAATTGCAAATTAAACCGAAAATTCGAATATGTTTCTAACGTATTGATGATATTCCAGATACAAGACACGAGTACATCTCCAACACTTAGTCGACTGTTGACAGCGGGATTAAACAAAGGGGGCAGCTTGAAGTCGGATAGAAGCGGTGAGGGCGGACAGGCGGGAGCCGACAACCTTTGCGTGGAAATGAACGATCTCAGGCACGATTATGAGGTGATGTCGAGGATCAGTGACTTGGTTGGCCAGTTGAAGGGATCGTATGAGGTAATGAATTTTTTCCTTCAAGACATAAGAAATATTTGACAAGGATAAAATTATAATGAAAATATACTTATCGATAACAGGGAATGACGCCGGACGTTATAAAGCAAATTCTACACGGTATCCAAGCATCGGTTCAAGCTAAGGATGAGGAGATGGTCTGGGCGGACAGTTGTTGTTTGCAATTGGTGACAAAGCAGGGTCAGATGTACACCTTCCAGACGGAGAATCCGCTGGTCAAAAAGGACTGGATAACGGAACTGAGGCTCGCGCAGCTAGCCTTGGACCCCAACAACTCGCCGTCCTGGGAAGTTCCCGAACAAGAACAGAGACCGTCTACGAAGATGCCTCTATTCGTCACCTCTCAACCAGTCTATCACTCGCAACATCAATCTGAGGTATGTTTCTCATCTTTTTCTTTTCAAATCGCTATGTACAACTCCATACATCTCATTGGCAATGCTAAACAAAAACGATTCTATATCATAGGTACGTTGCGGCTGCTACTACGTCACGCAGAATCCCCGGCCGACGCGGCGACGGGGTCGTCACCAGAGCTACCTTTGGATCTGCACGGATGACGGCGTGTCGACGCACGTCACAGTCTTCGGCCAGTCGACCACGGCCTCGGCCACCTCGCTCAAGCAGATCACCTCGTTCGACCTCGTGGAAACACGCGTCGCCACCGTTGAGTTCGTCAAGGGTCTCGGCAATGAGCAGCCCAGCCTCTCCAGTGATCTCATCTGGATGGGCACGGACTCGCGCAAAGTCATCGTCTACGCGGCCGCCGAACCCGAGAAGCAAGAGGAACTGGGCAGTTACCCGGTTGGCGGACCCGTCATCCAAATCAAATATCACTACGATAATGTCTTCGTGGCGCTGGGTACGGGTTCATTGCTCATGTTCAAGAGGCAGTTCGACGGAACGTGGAATTTGAAGGAGCCGGCCGTTATAACGCTAGGTAAGAGTTCATCGCATCATACTAATCTCGTACGTGTAGTAGCAAAGACCGGTTTAAATGACAAAATTGTGTGATTGGTTGTTAGGTACCGATCCGGTTGCCTGCCTGATGCCTATCAACTCGTCGATCTACGCGGCTTGTGGCAAGAAGGTCTGGGTGTTGAACGCCATGACTGGCGAGAACACCAAGAGCTTCAGCGCGCAGCACGAGCACGTCGGCAACGTGAAGCTGATGGCGCACTCGGGCGTCGGTCTCTGGGTGGCTCTCAAGAACTCGAGCACGGTCTGCCTCTACCACACGGAAACGTTCAAGCATCTGCAGGACATCAACATCGCGTCGAACGTGCTGCGAATTACCAAGGCTGGTGTCTGCAGTAGCAATGGGGCGAGCGGCGACAGTATCAACAACAACCAGTCGGCTGTGACGGTAACCGCTCTGATGGCGTGCAAAGGTCTGCTGTGGGTCGGTACGAATGTCGGCATCAGTCTCACCATTCCTCTGCCGCGTCTCGAGGGTGTGCCCATAATTAGTGGCAGAGTCAACATCTCGTATCACGCGCATTTCGGTCCGATCACCTTCCTCTTGGCCGTGCAAAACAGTAGCAAGAGCAACGCCGGATGCTCAAAGGAGGAAGAGCCCGAGGAGGAGCAGGTGCAGCTGAGGAATAAGGATCCCGAGCATAATGGGCTTGTGCAGAGGCAGCGTGCCGATAGAGCTAGTCTCGATGCTTCCATGTCGATCAACATGTCGGCTAACATGCTCAAATTCAAACAGCAGCTTGCCACCAACAGTCCCATCAGTCCCATAATGTCGAGACGCAAACGTAGCAAGGAGAACGAATACAGGGGTTCGAAGACGCTGCCTCGCGGCTTAGGTAATTACATCATTTTCGTTGTCATTTACAATTAAAAATTCATCGCAATACACATATAACTACTAATGAAAACAATTGCATTTTTTCAGGCTGCGGTGGTGGCTTCCTATCGAGTTCGATGTCAAGCTCCCAGAGTTCCGGCGAGAACTGCGACGTCTACGGCCTCTACACCGAGCTCATGTACGTGAAGGAGGACTATGAGAACGGCGCCGTGGTCGATCCTGTCTACGAGACGCTGCGACGAAGCGACCCCGAGCTCGCCATACCCAACAAAGTCAGCACGCTCGATCGCCGGCTCAAGATGAAGATCACGAGACCGAGATCGTTGGACCTGTCGAATTGGTCGGTCGACTCGCACGCCAGCTCACTGTACACGTCTTCGGGCTCCGAGGAGAATCTCTCATTCAAGGCCGGTAAACTGTCGCGCAACAGCAGCACAGCTAGCAGGAATGGTCCCCAGCACGAGCTGCATCCGATAATAATTCCCAATAACGTTATAAACACTACTTCGACGCCGATACAGGAGAACAGAACGTTGAGCAAGCCGAAGCCACAGAACAAAAAGGGCGGAAAGTCGACGCAGATGGATCAGCCAAGGCGAACCGTGTTGACGCTGATGGGTGGCCGTGGTTACGTGAACTGGCGGCACTTTGGATCGCACAAAGAAGAGAAAAATCAAAAGTCGGCTTACGCCTTTAAAGAGCCGAATTCGAACGACGCCCACATTGTGCTTTGGGAGATGAAATTATGATACCGAATCAAAGTAAGCCTACTTTACTGGTACCAAAAAGAGGCATTATTTACTTTCCTAATGATAAGTGCTATAATAGTGTAAAAGGACCAAATAAGTAAGGCGCGGTCGGACTCGATGATGGCAAAGTTCTCTTTTCTTTTTGTTCTTTTTTTTTTGTTTTTTTTTTTTAATTGTATTCTGTGAACGAAAGGTCTGGCTACGTGTACTGTAATTTAATTACCTAAGGTACTTTTAAGTACTGGCAGTTATATAGTCATTGTTAAAGAAAACACGATAATGGAAAAAAATATTATGTCGTTGTACTCTATAAATAGATAATACTCTGTATGCGAAATTTTTTTTCAATGCTCTTTTGATGGTATACGGCACTGATGAGATATTGAATAATATTATGTCGTTAATATTGGTATTGCATTTGGTGCTTGAGATAAGTGAAGTGCACAAAGTTTTTATGACGTTTCTGTAAAATGACCGTAACTTCAGTTAACTCGACAATTTTCGAAAAGAATTTACTGAATTTATGTATGTCGATGACGTTAGTTCGTGCTTATGATGTATAGTTGAGTTAATCTTTTTTTTCGAAGGTTTTCAAGTTAATTAAAAATTTATGAATCTCTACTTGTAATATTGAGAGAAGACGATGAAAAAGTAACACTGTAGGAGTGTCGTTACTCTGTTATATTCATTATCGTGAAGAGCGAGTTATTCGTTAATTTTGTTAGTTTCGATGACGCATTGCACTTGATCGTTCAGTAAAAATGCTCTTAGAAAAAATTTAATATGTGAGATTGATCTTCCATCTTTTGTATAGTATACATTTATTAGTATGAAAATCGTGATTCGAAGACAATATATTTTAGTATCCATCATTTATGTGCAAAAGGTATATGTTAGATTTGTCGAATCGAGAAAATTTTTGTAAAAATTAATTCTTTGCGACTTTTTTCAATTAGAATACGCAATTAATATTTTGTATTTTTATTAGAAGGTAATACGCGATTAGTCTACCTTTTTTGTTTAAGCATTGTTTTTAAGATATTGTCAAGTATTATGTTTAAGACCATAAAGCAAATTAATATTCTGTATTAAATTATAATTTATTTATTTATTGAATATATTCGAATTTATTTAATTTTTCTATTTCTTATTTTTACGAGTAAAACAAAGCTATATATTTCAAATTCGATAAAGTCAATTCTTTAAATTATTAATATAATACTTGAGCAATATCTTGAAGCTTGATAAAGTAATTGTTATTGAAAATATTGTAATGTTAACTAATTGGATATGTATACCAAAAAAACTTTATATCTATTTGTATAAAGACTGTACCACTTTTGTTGAAATAACAAAAACCTTGTTCATTTCGGCAGTAAAAACATTTGTGCAATGTCAAACACCCTCTGATTTGCCAAGTCAAAAAATAAGATAAACTTGAAACGCACTTTGTAACTTAAAAAAAATTCTAAGATGAATAATCAACAAAAGTTTGGTTTTATAAATTAAGAGACAACTAAAAAAGTTTTCCACGTTTCTATAAAAACAGGTTATACCATGACGTTTCATGCAGTACTTTTCATCCTAACACAGTAGCAGTATTGTACAAATTAACTCTTATTATCTTTGCAAAAAGAAATATAACATGAGAAATAACTGGCGTTATAGAACAACAATGATGCAAGTGTATTTTGTTTATTGTGATAAGTTTAATAAGAAATTTTACATCAGTTACCCAGTGATGTGGTACGATGCAGAATCTAGTACGAAATTAATTATAACATGAATATATTTGTAAATATTACTTTGTAAACAGCTACATTTACTTATAGTTTCATAAATCAAGTTTATATTTTGTAATTTACTTTACAAAAAAAAAAGTTTTTGTTGTATTTATAGCAATATATTTACATAAATGGACAATAAAGCTTGAATCTCAATGATGACGTCTTTATTTAAAGTGAAACATGTGTTGAAAATTTTTCTTTTTTAAATATTTCATATATTAGTGTCAACATTGATATCCAAGGTTCTTTATCAACAATATTTTATTGTATGTATTTATTAATTAAAAAATGTTAGTGCTCCCTTGTAACCAGTAAAATCAAATCTGTTATTCCACCATCTGCACTTACACAGTTATTTCCTCTGTAGCAAAATGTGACTAATATTGAAAAGAAATACTGCTATTAACTACTGTTTTGTATAAAACTTTATACCTAAGTACCTTACATGTAAATGAAGACAAATAAAACCAAGTCGAAAAAATTTATTTCAAGTCATTGTTTATTTATTATTTACACGTTCTATAAATTAATAAGTTATGTTCCTGTACCAGAGGAGTTACCAATGTTTGCATAACATTTATTTTTACAATTTACAAAACTCATCAGTACACAGAACTTAAACTACTTTCATTGTTTGAAGATGAAATTTGATACATATCTTACAAATAAAATATCCTCATAACAGCTTGCCGCTATTAGTTTTAAACTGTATTTAATTTCTTTCGTAGATAAACAATATGCAAGAAAATACTACGTTAACAGCTTTTTGTATAAAAATTTACAGCTAAGAGTCTTATATTTAAATAAAGATAAACAGTCAAAAAATGATATCATATACCACATCATCACGAATTTGAGTTCTTGGTGTCTTGGACACTAACAGATGCAAGCAACAGTTATTTTACACTTTCTTTACAACTTGCACTACATCTTCATCATTCAAAACATGATCTTTTCCAACTTTTTGTGGCAGATGTTTGACTGAAGAACCCCATACAAGAGCATATTTAAATTCCTTTGCAATAGTTCTATGGAGCTTGTTACAAAAATCTTCAACAGTCCGCCTCTCTTTATTTAAAACAACTGGTGAGTTATAATCGGGAAGTTGACCCTTGGGTTTTGTATATATCCTAACAAGTTGCAAATAATCCCACATTTTTTCCAATAAGTCATCAAAATTCCATTTATGATGTGCTGATATTGGTACACAATGAGGAATTCTATAAATAACATCTAGTTCTTCAATACTAATTTGATCGATTTTGTTTAATAAATAAATACAAGGTATATATATCCGATTGCCTTCAATAACATCAATTAAATCATCAGATGTTGCATCATATCTAAGTGTAATATCAGCATTGTGAATTTTATATTCTGATAAAATTGTTCTGACTGTATCTAAATCAAGTTCTGTCTGAATACATGTGGTTTGTAAATTTATACCTCCTTTATCTTTTTTTCTAAAATTAATATTTGGTGGTTGTTTATTCAACCGTAAACCAAATCCTTCTAATTCATGCTCTATTAATCGTTTATGTCCGAGGGGTTTTAGGACATCTAAGACAATGAAAATTAAACTACATGTTCTGGCAACAGCAATAACTTGTCTTCCTCTACCTTTACCATCTTTTGCTCCTTCAATAATACCTGGAAGATCCAAAAGCTGTATTTTTGCTCCTTTATATTTTATGCAACCAGGAACTGTCGTAAGAGTTGTAAACTCGTAGGCAGCAACTTCTGAATACACTCCAGCTAGTGTACTTAGTAAAGTAGATTTTCCAACCGATGGAAAACCAACAAATCCAATTCGAGCATCACCAGTTTTTGCAACTTCAAAACCTTGCTCACCACCACCACCACCTCCTTTAGGCGTAATTAATTCTCGTCTTAATTTTGCAAGTTTCGCTTTTAACAAACCTAAATGGCCCGAGGTTGCTTTGTTTTTTTGCGTCCTCGCCATTTCAGCTTCAATAGCTGCGATTTTTTCTAAAATGGTACTCATGTTGATGAAGTATTTGTAAACTTTTGAGCAAAAAAACTAGGTATCTAAATTTTAGTTTATTTTTTGTGCAAACAAAAAGCTGCTGATTTAAGATCTAAGTCATAACTGTACTACATGGAACGATAAGGCCAATCAATTTGAAGAAGGAAATATCACTGCAATGAAAAGAAAAATGAAAACGTTATTTTAAAGACTTTTATTCATATCAAAATTTTATACAATCATAAAACAATTTCTTTTTTTAATTTTTCACACTATTAACATATTAACTAAAATTCTATTACTATGAACAACGCTTCTCAGTCTCACCTCTTTCCTCTTCAGTGTACCTGTAACATACAAAAAAAGAAACCCATTAAAATCGAACAAATTATTTATAAAATGTACATTAATATATATTTTTTAAACTTCAGTTGGTAGTGCATGTAATGAATAATCATCAATACTCATTAAATTGGTGTAAAGGTTGTCATCATATTGAAAAATTAGCCACGTGTAAATTTCTCGAAAATCATGAAATTTTAACAAGTTTTTTGTCAAAAAAACAAAAAATAAGACTGCGCGATGTCGCAAAAGTTATTGTAGAACAAATATTTACAGAAAATTATCAACAAAATAAATTATTACAAATCGATGTTCGCGGATTACAAATGTGAATACTTTATAACCAAATGGTACTTTTTCTTACCTTCCATTCGTCGCAGCTGCAAAATCAGTCTTCTTCGAAAATGCAACGTAATTTGTTGATTGAATTAACTTAACATCGCGGTAAAAAGCTAAAATATCCCGAGTTTAAAAATAAACGAAATAAACCTAAAAATCGACGTTAACGGATAAAGTTTCCAGAGTGCTCCGATGCCCAGACCCAGACGAACGACCCACTCCGTTCGCTGGTCCCTGAAAAAATGAACGAAGAAGGAGCGAACGCGCCCGTACTTCCTTCTCAAAGCCACGAACTACGAACAAGTGAAGAGATGCGCGCATCCGCATGACGCCCACACTACTTACGCCAGCGCCAAAGATGCTATTCAACTGCCACATCAGTCCATGCTCCAGTTTCGTACGTTCATATGTTGGCAGCGCTCCAACATTCAAAAATAATAATAAATGTAATAATAGTAGAAATAATTTCATAAATTTTTAAGAGAAAAATTATGAAAATAGAAAAGTAATAAATCACTATGCTTTTTGCTTTAAGAATAGTGGCATAAAATTTACTCGTTATTCTACTAACGCTTTTGTAAATTGGAGTAATGAGAGTAATATACTTAATGGCAAATAAGATTTATAAATATTTTTATATTATAAATAAATCTCATCGAATGGATACATTGAAAGAACAAATGGTTATATTGCACCAGACAAATGCTATAAAATAACAAAAATTTATAAATAAATTATAATAAGTATTGTACTAGGAAATATTATATATTTTTGAAATTAAATTTTATTACAGTCAGCAGATAACAAAATGTTCGTTAGTTAAAAAATACGATATCTGACTTACCAACAGATTTTCAACTTTTCTACCATCGCCTATATATCACTAACAATAACAAAAAAAAAAACCCTTTATCACCCCTGTAGTGAATGGTCTCCTGCGGGCGTGAAATGGGAATTGATCAGCATCAGTGAAGCTTTTATTATATACTTATTGTTGTTGCCTTGGTTAGTTTCCTGAATCACGCAGGCAGCAAGCAGCAGACAGTTAGGTAGTAGCTGCTTATACCCTCGTATTTGAAATTAGCAATCTGCTGAGTCAGTAAAGGTCAGTTGTCTTATATTACTAATAAGTTGAAAATTAATATTTATCAGTTAAATAGATGAGCTTGTTAATTAAGTTTTAATAATATTTCGACGACTTTGTGCTTATATTTTCTAATATTTGAAGAACTTACCGGTTTAGTTTTTAGGTTAGGTTAGATATGTAAACTATACTATCAAAACGGCCAAATATCGTCGTATTTACAATCAAATCTTATTTACAGAGGTATTACAACAAAATGGAAGAATTAACTCAACATTTGGATAAAATTAGGATACCTGGACGACATGACAAAGTTCACAAGGATGAATGTGTCTTGTCCTTTGATACACCAGTAAATACTTCTTATGAATTAGCATTCAATAATATTTTTTTTAATAGTTACAGTATGTCAATTTAAATATCTTTTTTAGGAATCTCCAACTGGTTTATATGTGTGCTTAACAACATTCTTAGGATTTGCCGAAGATCATGTATCAAGATATTATGAACATGTTGGATATCCTGTATTTTTACACATCAAAAGGATAAAACATGAAGTCTGTATTAGTTTTTTTGGCCAACTTACTAATTTAAAAAAAATCATACAATAACAATTATTTTATTAAATAGATACCAGCAGAACAAACAGAAGATGGTTCAGACAAAAAAATTGCACGTCTTGCCATTGGTACACCCGATGGCTTTAATCCAGATGCAAAAAAGTATGATTATGAAGAACAGTATAGAATAGTAGTATTGCCAAGTTTTGCAGCTATTCCATATCACAAGGATTGTCTGCCTGAAAAAGTAAGTGTTACTGATTAACTAGGAAATGAAAAATTATTTTTCGTCACAGTAGGCGTAAAGTACGCACTTTACGCCCTCTTTTGCGGGCCTAAAGTGCAACTTTACGCCCACTAGGCGTAAAGTGAAAAATGTCGTAAAAATTTGGTTTCTGCTGGTTAAATAGTGATCGGTTGGTCCCTCGAGGCCGGTTTCGCCAACCCTCGGGCCAACCGATCGCTATTTAATTAGCAGAAACTAAAGTTTCCAACATTGTTTAATGTATGCCTAGTGCGCGTCAATTTGCATTTTGTACCCACAAAACCGGCGAAAAATGAGTACATCATGCAACTGTGACGAAAAATAATGTTCGCACCGCGGGCATAAAACTTTACAACCCTTAGGCGATCTGCGGGCGTAAAGTTGAACTTTACGCCCATGATACGAAATAGTAGATTATGCACCTAGGGAGTAAAAAAATCGCCTTCGCCTTCGGCTCTGGTGACAATTTACATGTGATCTGAGACATTCTTTACTTATTCCCGTGGTGCATATACTAATTTTCTCCACCAGGAGCGTAAAATGCGTAGGCTGTTTTTCGCCCGCAGGGTGTACAGTACGCACTTTACGCGCCGTGTGGCGAAAAGTACTATTATTAAATGTATTTTTAAACTTAATTTTACTTTATTTTTAATAGCTAAGAGATTCAGTGGAAAGTGTTTTAAAAGCAGAATCTGCTTTGAAAATTGCAGAAAAAGAAGCTTTAGATGGTACATGGGATGGGGAAGCAAGATGCATAACAAAGTAAGTTTCTTTTACATATAATACTTACATTCAGTAACTTATTTTTATAAAATTTCTTTTAGGCATACAACTCTTCTTCAATTAGATAATAATATAAAGATACCGCCAAGTGGTTGGACATGTTCAAAATGTGACCTTACCACTAACTTATGGTTAAATCTAACAGATGGATCCATTTTATGTGGTCGTAAATTTTATGATGGAACTGGTGGTAATGATCATGCTGTAGAACATTTTAAAAATACTGGTTATCCATTGGCTGTGAAACTAGGAACTATAACTAGAGATGGAAAGGCAGATGTGTTTTCGTATGATGAAGATGATATGGTTGAAGATCCTAACTTAGCCGTCCATTTAGCACATTGGGGTATTAATGTTTCAGTTATGGAAAAAACAGAAAAATCCATGGTTGAACTGGAATTAGAACTTAATCAAAAGTTCGGAGATTGGATTGCTGCCCAAGAAGGAACTAATAAACTGAAACCCATTTATGGGCCAGGATATACAGGACTTGTAAACTTGGGAAATTCTTGTTATCTGAATAGTGTAATGCAAATGTGTTTTACAATCTCAGATTTTATTGAAAGGTATGTATTCTATAAATTTAACTTTAAATTAGTACAAACTTGCTTCCTATGTATAATCAGTTATACTGATCAATAATTTATGTATTGATAATTTTAGGTTCGTCAATAAGGCTGATGAAATTTTTAATCAGAACATACGGGATCCACCAAATGACTTTAATACTCAGATGTAAGTTTATTAATTTATTAATGATATTTTAATAATCTATAATAAAATATAGGATATTAACATTTATTTTTTACACTTTTAGGGCAAAATTAGGTGTTGGGTTACTTTCTGGAAAATATTCACAGAAACCTGCTGAAACAGATAACACAAATGATGAAGGTCGTCAAGGAATAGCTCCACGAATGTTCAAAACATTGATAGGACGCGGTCATCATGATTTCTCTTCAAATAGGCAGCAAGATGCACCCGAATTTATTTTGCATTTAATTAATATTTTAGAGGTAACTTCAAATTACTTATAATAATATATAAAATGGTAGTTCATCATTGTCAAATAGTATTTTGTTTTCAATTTGGATCATAAATAACATTGTGTTTATTTTTTAGAGAAATACTCGTCATCAAATTAATCCAGCTGATTGTTTCAAATTTAAAGTTGAAGAAAGATATCAATGTAGTTCTGGTAAGGTCAAATATACTTACCGGCCAGAATATTTACTGCCGATACCCATACCAATGGATATGGCTATAAATAAGGTACAATTAGATAAGAATTTTGAAATTTTTAGAATGAAATCTTTTCTTATGAAAAATTTTATTTTCAGGAAGAAGTTGCTGCTTTTGAAGCACAACAAAGTAAAGAAGACAAAGCTAAATATGATCCAAATCAAATAGTCAGACCTCGTATTAAATTCTCTTCTTGTTTAGAATGCTTTGCTAAAACCGAAAATGTTGAACAGTTTTATAGTTCTGCATTAAATGACAAAACAACTGCCATAAAGTAAGTTGTTATAATATATCACTTAACCTTATTTCTATTAAAAACTTGTATAATTTTTCAGGACAACTAAATTAGCTACATTTCCTGATTACCTTTTAATACACTTGAAAAAATTCACCATAAAAGAAGATTGGACAAACGTGAAATTGGATGTTGCTGTTGAAATGCCTGATGTATTAGACTTGGATTTCTTAAGAGGCCATGGACTTCAAGGAACTGAAGAACTACTACCTGAGACAAACACTGCACCACCCCCTCCTGTTTACAATGAAGATTTTCTCGGTCAATTAGTAGATATGGGTTTTCCAGTTGAAGCTTGCAAAAGAGCTTTGTATTTCACAGAAAATCGTGGATTGCAACCTGCTTCCCAGTGGTTAATGGAACATATTTCAGATGCAGATTTTTCAATGCCATTTGTACCACCAGGAGTGGATGCAAAAACAAGTAAGATAGTACACATTTTACTGACAAACTTTAGTAGGCGTATATAAATATATTTTTTTAACATTAAACAGATATGTTTAATATTAAATGATAGAATGGAATTTTTCGCTTGATTTTAAAAGTTTCATACATCTTATAAAAATCTAATTTGAGATTAATTTTTTAGGTTCTAGCGAATTTGTACCGAACCAAGATGCTTTAGAGATGGTGATGAGCATGGGATTTTCCAAAGAGCAGGCAACTAAAGCCCTAAAAGCAACAAACAATAATTTAGAGCGTGCAGCAGATTGGGTGTTTAGTCACATAAGCGAATTGGACAGTGTAGATATGGATGTGGACGCACAACCACCCGAGCCTTCATTTAAAGATGGAAACAGCCGTAAGTTTAAAATATTATTAATCTTCTATGCCGATACAAAGTCATGATTTTTAAATATATTTGTAGAGTATAAACTAGTTGGATTTGTTACTCATATGGGAACGTCAACCATGGTTGGACATTACGTTTGCCACTTGCTGAAAGATGGACAATGGATAATATTTAATGATGAAAAAGTGAGTATTTATAAAATATCTTTTATTGACACAGAGTAATCACATTAATTTTTTAGGTCTATTTATCTGAGAAGCCGGCGAAAGAATTAGGATACGTATATTTATACCAACGTCAGAATAAGTAGTGTTAATTTTATATAACAATTGTTTTTGTATAAATAATTCTATTGCTTTTTCTATAAATTAAATAAAAGTAAAAATGCAATGAGAATATCAAATTATTTGGATTTCTCATTTTTTATAATTTATGTACATACTTTTCAAGAATTAATAAAAATTAATTTCATGTAGAATAGATTTTATTTCTTTATTTTTGTAATGGCACAAATTTACAGAATATAAATGCAACCTAATATTTGCACCATTTTAATAATCGCGAATCACGTGTTAATGACACATTTGTTTAAAATAATATTAAAATAATTTATTATTTAAGTACTTTATAAGAAAGTATAAATGACTTTTAGAAATATAATTATAATACATTCATGAATTTACCCAGCAACATTAATGTGACCAGCCATTATCATTCTTGCTAAGTTGGATTTTCACTTCGACAGTAATTTTTTCACGTGCTTCTCTTTTCTCGTGTCAAGTGCACCGATATAATAGTTATAATATAAGCGTAATATATCTTAATATTAAAGAAAATCTTAATAAATACTTAAGTCGCAGCTATATAAAGTATTTTATAAATTTTGTTTAACAAATTAAGATAACAATTTATTTGTCTCGTAAAAAATTTGTGACACTTATTTTTTTTACAATGTAATGTGGAGATAAATCCTTTACCAAAAACTCATAGTTATTGATAGCTTTCGAGTACTTTATAATAATGTAAACTTTTTCTGTAGTGTATAAGACAAGATATTTTAAAATTAATTTCTACATTCTTTATAGACAACTTTCTCAATATATCTCTTAAAAATTCTTTATAAAAAAAATAGTCAAGTTTATATTACAAAAAAAAATAGGATATTTGTGAATATCTTGTACTACTGATTATTAAAATTAAAAGCTTTATTAATAATTAACTCGCTGTTTTGATTTTTAGTCTGTTATTGGCACTATTATCAATGATTCCTATTGTTGGAGGTATAGCGTAAATAATATTATCACCGTCTTTCTTGAAAGTTGGCTCTGTTACTTCAGGCATTACTTCTATTCGTAAAAGTTTTCGTTTGTTACCAAGCATACATTTAAACTTAACATCAACTGTAACTTGTAAATCAGATTTTCGTATCCTGTAAAATAAATATCATTGTTTTTAATATTAGCTCTTTGAAATATTTTTACTCTTCAAAACTCGGTACGTACTGATAATATGCATTGCTTAAAATTCCAACGAGTTCTCCAATTTTGTCATCCGCCGTCACAATGGAAGCAATAAAGTCATTACCATGATTGGAATGAATTATGATTAACTGATCCTTTCCTGGCGAAACACTGAGGCCTGTGATTTCTGCAATATTCATTACTTTCTTCATATTTTTGAATTTTGCACTGTCTAATTTATACAGAGCCTGCTCTGTAACAACCATGACGCGGTCCGCTGGTTTATTAAATCTACAATTAAACAACAAATTAATTAAATTATTGCTTTAACAGCAAAAAGTTGTATGTTATAAGGTTAAAAATTACTTGTTCGTTTTCTTAATGAAGGCACTGAATATAATTTGTTTAAAATGGTCAGCATTCTTAAGATTATTCATTGACGTATTGTAAATATCATTGTGAGAATTTTCACTGAATTGTGAAAGGTAGTTACCATCCCATCTCCTATCTTGGCCATAATACTGACGCTTAGATCTTAAAACAGATCCTGCCGCCATCTAGAAAGGTAACAACGATTTAAATCAAATTATTTTATTTAAATTAATTAATATTTTATGGTTGAATTTTTAATTATAATATACCTTTAAACGTAATTGTGGCCATTCTTCTTTCGGTATTCTCTTCAAAATCATCCAACTGTACCATCTTGCATACATCATTTTTAACATAGGCACCGCCGATCTAACCGCGTAATTTTCCTTAGGCCAAGATAACCGTTTTCCATGGTCAACCATTTTCTTTGCGTCTTTGAACGTCTCTTTCAATTGATTTACATATGTTCGTTGCTTGTACCGACGATAATGCTGTACGATAGTGTAAGCCGCTTTAAGCCGTCTAAAATATCTGCGTGCCATGAATCCCCTAGCCGTTTTTTGAATCAATATTACTATGCTAGGGATTAAGTCACTTCGGGCCTGAAAAAGTTTAAAATTATAATTAACTAATTAACTTCGTAGTACATCTACTATAATAACAGTTTTTCAATAACGAAACATTTTGTTTTTTTTTTTAACATGCACGTTCAATATAGAACATATATACAATAAAATCTAATCGTACGTCAAAGTATCAGCGATTTTGATAAACAATTCATGCATTTCATGCATGGTTTCTACTATTCATTTTTTAAATCTTACCTCTAACTATTTCCTTTAATTATTGAGATGAAAATATTTTACTAATTTCCTAAATTTCTTCATCAAGTTGCTACCCTTTTTATTTTATAGCTTTTACATTTCTTTCAACGACCCTGGAAAAGACGTGTTAAACTAACAGGATGTTGAAGAACATTTTATTTTTTCAGTAGTAATTAGTAATTGTTTAATAAAAATAACATTCGAGAATAAGGTACCATTTAAATGTGTACTAACATTTTAAAACTTTACTTTTATTTTTTTTATGAAAACAAAATATAATTTGTAAGAAAATGCACGGAGAAAACAATAAAAGAAAAATAAGAAACATTGTGTATACTCATATATAAAAAAAATAATAATAAATAAAATTTATGGACATTCATTAATGAAGACGCAGTAGAGTAAAAGCACTAGTTTGTCGGTCATCTAATTTAGTTGCGGGACACTTTTTCTTTTACGATTCTCAATTGAAACAACGAAAAGGTCCGACAACTAGGGTATAGCCAACTACTAGTGTTACCACCCTATTCATTATCAATGTGACATTTTTATGGATTTTTGAATCGCTGATACATTTGGCGCAATTATATTTATCAATGCAAACATACAATAAATTAGATCTAGTAATATGCACATAGAATGGAAATTCGATAAAATTACAAAATTAAAGTTTACCTAATGTTTTCGGGAAATATCTTTGTTGCTATTACCTAGTCCATTTTAATATTTTATTGGTTGTACAACTTTTAGATTACAATAAAGCTTTAAAATAAATACCTTTTCAAGTGCAAATAGTGTACGAGGAGAACGAATGAAAATTTTCGTGTGTCCATACTGTACATCATTAGAAAAGCCTTTATCGTCCATCATCATTTCTACTCCAACCTTTTCATGTTCTCCTCTGTAGTTAGGCCACGTATATTGCGATATCATTTTATATCTGAAAGAAAATTCCATAATCACAGAAGCTATTTCAAATTAGTTACTTCAAAATTATAATAATGAACCATCTAAGTCTTACCTTTTCAAAAACTTATCGTAACGTTGTCTGTGGGCAAAACCAGCTCGTCTGACTAATATATTTTCTACAAGACCAAGGTATCGGACTTGATGCGTCACTCTTTCCTCGTCAAACACAACTGGAGATTTCACTTCATTAGGCTTGATACACCTCACGTAAAATGGCTCTTTGCTACTAAGATCTTTTACAAGTTTGATCATTGAATTTTTAAAAAGAGTTCCGGCAGTTAGTGGCCGCTTTGTAGTCTATGACATAATTAACAATTGTTATTCATGAAAATAAAACTGTTAACAAAATACGGACTTTTCTATAAAGTATACCTTGGTAATGTCTTGTGCACCTTCGGGCCACATGGATTCAATAATAGAATTTTTACTTTTAAATAATAGACGTTTAAAATCTTGAAATAAAGTATCTTTATTTTTGTCCAGAAATCCTTTTACGTTATATACTACATCACCAGCATAGTGTTTTATCCTAAATTGAGTTTTGTGTTGAAGTTCTTTGTCCATTGGTTTTAACTGACGAGACGTATAGTGATGGTGACCAACTAGCTTCTTGTCCATAGCCTCAAGAAGCATCTAAAAACAGTTGTACCGAAAATTAAAATCATTTGTCAATAAAACATAATACAATAATAAGTTGTCATTATTCAATACTCACTTCGTCTGTAACTTTTCCAACATTAAGACAAGCTTCATCCATAATGGACAAAATTCCCTTATGATTTTGTTCAACGAGATCGCAAATGATTTGATTATTAAAATACTCAATATTTTTCCATTCTATTCCTTCTCTTTTATATTCTTCTTGTTCTTGTTTTAATACCAGTTCTAAAGAACAAATATTTTTATATATCTCTTCTATAGAAAATGTCGAGAAATTTATTTAAAAAATATTTACCAATAAAGAGTTGTTGCAATTTTTCGTTACAATAATTAATGCAAAACTGTTCGAAGCTGTTGGAGTCGAAAATTTCGAACCCATAAATATCTAATACACCAATTAATGTTCCATAACGTCTGTGCGTACTGTTAGAAGTAACGTTAATAGTATCGTTTATTCGAGATACAATCCAAGAAAACAGTTTGTCATATACAGCCTAGGAGAATATAGAATTAAAGTAAACAAAAAAAAATATTAAAATCTATAAGATTAAGAGGCTTTAAAAACAAGTGATATAAAAGTAGATTTCGAAGTACCTTAGCTAAAGCGTCCCTGCCAAATTCTGCCTCTGCCAATGTATGTGTCTTCTGCATGACTTCACCACCGGCAGCAATTACCCTCTGAGTTAGTGCAGCATTAAGCTCAGTCGGATTTACAGATAATAAATGAGCAGCATCGTTTAATGCCTTGTCGCTACTAATCCTAAGTACGTCTTCGTCAAGACTGAACGTGATGTTACCCTAAATAATGAAATATAAAACAAGGAAATTAATATAAAAATACTAGTGCAACCGGATAATTGTGAATAGAAAAGTATAAATGTTTACCAAGTGCAACACGCCGGCAATAACACTCCAAATGGTTTGTGTCTCTACAGGCTTCAATCCGAGCGTGGACATGGCACTCATTACACCTTTATAATCGCTCTTATCGTTCGAACTCATTTGATTGTTGTCCGTGCTATTCTTAAGATAATTGTAACTCGTAGGATCCCTCACTAATCGCATCGCTTTCAAATCAGTTTCGTTACAACCGTGAAGCATCTAAAAAAAGGAATATATCGAGAAGAATTAGATGTATAATAGAGGTTGTGGATTCATGAAATTGCGGAAATTTTACAATACCTGATAAAAGCAATGGAAATTTCTCTCGCCTTTCTGTTGATATACAACTCTGGACTTCTCCAATAGATAATTCGTAACGTCACCACCGACGGGGTCACCTTTGAAGTCGAAGTTAATGTCCATGTATTTACCGAATCGCGAGGAATTGTCATTTCTGTTCGTCTTCGCATTCCCGAATGCCTCTAATATGGAGTTTGACTGAATGAGAATGTTTTTCACCCTGAAAGTTTTTTTCAAGTTTTACAAATTTCAAATAATGCATATCTTCTTTCGGTGTTTCATTTATTAGTTAATATATTTACGACTATTTTTATTTAGAAACACAATGACTATGAAGGTCTCTGAAATTCGAGCAATATTATCTATATCGAAAATTGTTATAAAATGACATCACAATACGATTTTAGAACTCAATATTTGTTATGCAAGTTATGTAATTTTATTTGAGGACGATCGCGTTATCTATAAACTT
The DNA here is from genome assembly GCA_030522985.1 of Torymus sinensis. Classification (NCBI taxonomy): domain Eukaryota; kingdom Metazoa; phylum Arthropoda; class Insecta; order Hymenoptera; family Torymidae; genus Torymus; species Torymus sinensis. Next base: position 1,463 of record JAPYZP010000358.1, on the reverse strand, counting down.
TATGGAGCGTCCGTTCGTTTTTAGAAAGCAAACTAAAAAATATATTTTTTTTTTAATTTACCACTTACAATGATTTAACGTTGAACTTGGAATATCTATCATCTATTTAATTGCTTAAAAGATTATTTAATAATAAAAATAAAAAAAAAAGTGAAGTTTCTTTCTATCCAAAGCAAAACCCCTCACAAAGTGAAACCTTTTTTTACAACATGAAATTCCGATATATAAAAAACTTTCTAACGCCCAACAACTTGAAGCATTCGCGGAACCCATCGTCAAAGCCACTTCTCCCAACGATCTCTCCTTCCCAGCCCCACCACCGCATTTGCAAATGCAAATTTCGGGCATAAAGCCCGAGCAACACCCGCGAGAGATAGAAATCGATGCAACCCGCTGAAAATCGCTCGCTACCTACATATACGGATTATACACCCAGACGGTCAGATTAAGCCTCGTTATCGCGCATTGAATAACCAAACGCGTGCGAGCGCGCGCGCGGGCGATAATAATATATAGGTGTGTGCGATGTGCCAATCGTCCTTGGTTATATATACGTGCTCCTCGCGCGTCTAATCGTAAGGGGGACCTGCAGCACGAGCGCGTCGACGTTCGATGATGCTCACCTCTCGATTTCCTGCTGGCCGTCGATATTCGTGACCGCCGCGATGTACTTCATGATGATTTTGCTGGCCTCGGTCTTGCCCGAGCCCGATTCGCCGCTGATCACGATGCACGTGTCGCGGCTCTGCTGCTTCATTTCCTTGTGCACCGCGTCCGCGATCGCGAATATGTGCGGCGGGTTCTCGAACAGTTCTCTGTCTGCAGGGAAGAGAAAAGAATAAAAGTTTTAATATTTCTTGACATTGAGATCGTAAGATTTATTAAATTAATTTTGGCGCAGTGTACACCGAGAACAGTGATTTTTGCATCAAATTTTTATGATTTTTGTAACAAATTTACTGATTCTGTGATATTTTGTCTCAGCAGTCATAAAAATTACTATTTCAAAAAGTAAAATTTGCTATGAAAATCATAAAAATTACTATTTTAAAAAGTAAATATCTCACATGACGAGTTGTGCTAACGCTACTGTGAAAAAGGTAAATTTTCTTAAAGAAAAAGGGAAATTTACTACAAAATGTTTCTCTGTGCGCATGTTAAAATTTATTTTGTGTGAATTTTGTGTGAAAATTGTACAAACAGATTTTATGGCCGTGTTTAGTATAAAGTAGCATTTAATTTTAGTGGTAAGTTTCTCGTGTTTACCGTACGAATGTGTATTATCCTACATTGTGGGAAACTTTTTCTCATCTTATGTATGTAAGAAATGTGCGTTCCATGTTTGCAGCGTTTTGTAGCGTTATCTAGAAACCGTTAAAGATACGCGAAAGCGAACAGACTGTTAGAAACGTATCTATATCACGGAAAAAAAGTATTGTTGACTTTTACAATTCACGTTTTAA
>JAPYZP010000357.1:0-28063 GCA_030522985.1 Torymus sinensis | reverse complement strand
GAAGGCATTATTTGTCTATACTATTGAAGGCAGTATATTATATATTATCATGAACATTAGACTTTGACAGACTCATCCGACCTCTGAGGCCATACATCACACTCAATTCAACCAGCTTTGCTAATTCGCTCCTATCGCTCCCCCCCCCCTCCCCTTTTCTTTCTCTTCCGTATAGGCGCGCAAGAAAGCTCGACGATTCATTATAGCAGAACGCTGAAAGAAAACAGGTTGTCAGAGTACGCGAGGAGCAGCGATTGTATCACGCGAGAGCCGGTTGTTCCTCCGCGAGCGGCGCGTACGAGATACATATATAGCAGCGGCGTGCATATATGAGGTAATGCGTGCCGAGGGAGAAAGACGCGACTCTCTCCCTGTTTATAAGTGCGAGTCCCGCACCTTTACTCTGGCGCGCAGACTGCATTAACGCGTAGGCGTTGTGTGTATATATATATATGCATGTACTGCGTAGAGGGGTAGAGTACGTTGCCTTGCCTCTGCGCGATGCGAATGCTTTTAGTTTGCAAGCCTCGATGAAATATCAACATATATTTGCATAGGTATTCGTTATTCTGTACTGCTTTGCAATATTAATATGAAATTAAACGTATATATTTGAATAAAACTATAGAATATTTATGAAATTATTCACCATCATTGTAAAAATATGCAGAGTCAACCACAATGCATTGTACGTTACTTCTATTGAATAATCCTATAGATATGTCACCAATCTCAAAATATTATATAGCTATAGACTTATTAAATGTTATGTTCTACCGTCGTCATCGCCATATTTTAAGGTAGAATAAATGTAAAGCCCAAAATATGTTTGTTCTGTTAATTAAATGAAAAAGACAATTTTAATAAACGAAAATGACGTTATGATTGTTTTTTTTTATATGACATCGTAGTTTACAACTTCTGTATCTCTAGTCTTATTTCGCCGCCGTTTCTTCTTAAAATGCAAAAAACATATGTTTCTCTACGTCTTGAAAAAATATATTTTACATAAATCCTGCTCTTCCGTCGCTTTTTCGTAAGTATATCTGTACCACGTACACACGAACACGTTTGAGACTTATGATGGTGAAAAAAATCCGTGCGCACACAGGGCGTAGGTGAATTCATCGCGAGCGAGCGTATACGAACGCAGCTGCCGGATTAAAAAAGGGAAGAAATAGCGCGACGGCCGCTGTACAGAATAAATATGAAAAAACATGGCCTGGAATGGTGTGGAGGAGAACGGCCGAGAATCGATAAAAAACAATGCATTGCAAATCATTTAATTTATGAATGCAGATTCTCCGTGCGCGTGTATACTCTTCTGCGCCTGCTACGCGTGTACGTACGTCATTTTTCCCATCGATTCTCCTCCGGTTTAAGCGCGAATGATTTATTCACTAAAATTTATATTTTGAATCCGTGATGAGATATCAGCTAGCGTGAAAGTGAATAAATTTGATTTTCCCACTGTGGAATTTTAAATGTAAAACTTGCTATTACATTTTACCCCGACATGCCATTTGCTTTAAAATACGATAAAATGCTAAAGTTGCACTGAAAGTTTTTTTATGTTTTTATATGAATTTTGATAAAAATTATACTATTTACTCAATTTTTCTTCAAAGAATATTTACTTTAAAATAACTAAATCATATTATTTATTTTTTCATAAATAATTGAAAATTCAAACGATTAAATAGCAAATTCAATATAAAACTGACGAGAATAAAAAATAAATGCTTGAAAGGTTGGAAAGGGGAAAAAGTAACGTGATATAAAATGAGTATATATTTGCTAACGAACGCGTAATAACATCATTGGAAAGCTTTATCAATTAATTTATCAATCTCAAACTTGTTATTGAAGCAATTGATAAACGTATTTACAAGGAGAGTGCACACTCTTTCAAAAACGGATTTTAACAGGGCTTTGAAAGTTGATTTCTGATGGTATCTGAAAATGAAGTCCAGATCTCACATTTCCGTTAAATGGGCCCTTTTTTGAGATATGGGCAATCAAATTAGACTTACATGGCAAGTATTTATAATAGGAATACGAGAAAAAAAGATTATAAAAGTAGACAGCCAAAGCTACAAATTAAGCTCTGGTTAAAATGGTTAAAAATTTGTCTTCATTTTAAGCGATTTAATGGATCCTATTTTTAACCAATAATCTTACATTATCTTTGATTACTTTTAAGACAAAATCAATATTTTTCAACGAATCAGAGCTTAAATTGTAGGTTAAATTGCTGCTTACTTTTATAATTTTTTTTCCTCGTTTTCGCACCATAAATAATTGCAAAATAACAGACGACAGAAGATAAGATGAGCGGATCAGTTTTTCACGGAATAGAGTATATTTGAGATTAAATTGTCCATATCTCGAAAAAGGGCTCATTTGACGAAATTGTGAGCGTCGGGCTTCATTTTTAGGTACCAAAAATTGACTTTCAAATGCCCGCTAAAATCCGTTTCTCGCAGGTTGTACAAAACATGCGTGGAATGAAGCCCTTTGTTTAAACAATTCTACAGATCCCGTTGAATTAAGAGACTAAGTATCAAATTAAGAAGAGACAAGAATAAGAACATAAAGGAATAATTTCATTGCAATAATTGATTTACATATAATATTAAAATAAAATGTCATTATTACTTGATGATACATAATATAAAATTGAACTGCTTTCATATAAAATAAAAAAATATCAGGTCCACGTAGTAGTAAACTTGATGAAATTCGCACTTTCGAAGCTGAAAAAATCCACTTCTACGTCTGGCACAGCCGCCCGACAAAAAGATAATTCCCTACCGCTTGCTACCGTCGCAGACGCGATGCCCGTGGCTTCCGGTGCGGTGTGCCCTCCTATCGTATAATTGCGAACGCCACGCACAAATCACGGGAGAGACAGAGGAACCGCGAGAAAAAAATCAGGCGAGTGAGAAAAAATGCTGTTGCGCCGGCGCAGTGGAGGGAGTACCCCGGATATCGTCCGGATGAGGCGCGCGAGCGCACAATGCCCGCGATTTCCCACGTCCCCGCGCGCGCACGCGTGCAGCCGAGTGCGTTGCCTCCACCTCCGGAAAGACGAGTGGCGCACTCTACTTTTTCACATCGAATGCACCCCAGTGCTCGTTATCGTCATCACCTTTTCCTCGCGCCCTCACGACCGTCTCTGGGATATGCCCTTTTCCGCGCTATATCTTTCGCCGCGGAAAGTGCGAACCTCCGCGCGTCCATCCGTTTCGCTCGTTGTTTTCACTTTATTGTCAGGACGTGCCGGACTTGCTTATCCTCTTATTCTATAATTTTCCGTCCACCTCGTTGCCGTTGCCCTCCGCGTTTCCTATTTCTCGGGCGATTCTCTCGTCCTCGTTATTATTATGAGTTGCCACGCTTACGATGCCTTTTCTCCATTCTGGAAAATTACTTTTTCTTTTAATTATAAGTCAATGGCTTTTTTTTACTTTTTTTATGTGAGAAAATCTATTAAAATTTTATATTTTCAAGTATCACGCAACTAGCAAACTTTCTTTTTTAAGAGCGTATTCCAAGTATCATTTAGAGTTGGTAATCCTTTTAATTTTTATTAATTAGTGTATTTTCATTGCTAAACTGTTAACATTTTAATAATTTTAGTAGAGCTCTTTACGCCTACATTTTGTCAATATGTATAACTCATTTTCATCAAAAGTTAAATAAATAAAAAATTATAAAGGAAGGATATAATGCCACGATGCTCAATGATAATGTAATAATAATTTAATCAATTTGGAGTAAATTATATTCAATTTGTACATCTAAAGATATAATAGATAAAAATAAGAATTCATCGTTATACCAATAACAAAGATCATATATCAAACTATATTATTTTATTAAATAAAATAAATATTTCTATTGTATAGTAATACTTTTTAAAATATATATATGCATAGTACTTGGAAAACATTAAACAGCATAGGTATTTGATTTTCTTTGATTTGAAATAAAATGTTTGTTATAATAATAGCGAGTTACCATTACAATTCTCTTGGTTTAAGCTTACGATGCCGTTACGAATTTCCTTGACAACTGCATTCGTCCATAATGAATAACCCGACAAATCTCACCAAATGTCTATTCCCGTATATATACTGACTCTGTTTTATCCCCGAGCTGCAATATTTCGAAATCCGCACGGTTCGACTACTACCCACAAAAAGCTCACATTTGGTTGGTACATATAATACCGATGACAGCGGAGGATAAAAAGCGTGACGCACAAACCCTCGTCCGTGATGTATATACGCCAGCAACGGTATTACCACTGCTACTGCTGCTGCTGCTGCTGCTGCCGCGCTCATAAATTGCGGGGGAGCGAAATTGTGTAAGGCGGTTTCTAGGTCGGAAATTACATCTCGGCATGTCCAATTGTGCAGAGCAGACAATGATTCTCTACCTCGCTCACGCGCACATGAGCCGCACGCTTGTAAAGTAGCCGTGCACGCACGAGTTCTGTCTTTGCCGTTCTAATTACGTATCTGCGCCCGCCGCGCGGTAATGCAGTCAGGAGACGCATCGCGTTAATGAAACGCGAAGGTCGTATGTGGAAGTGAATAATACGCACGCTCTCGGGAAAGTATTCTTATCAGTTTATTCCTACGTGATGCTTACGCTGGATTATGAGTTCCATGCGTTAATTGATAATCATGCTGTAAGTGGAAGGTGAAGCTTGTGGAAATCAACTGCCTCCTTTTGAAAAATCTTATAACTATACGCGTTTGTATTGAATTAGCTTGCAGGATAGGTTTAGAAAACTGTATTATGATCATTGCATTGAAATCTTTTTCATTATGTACTTGTGATATGGAACATAATTAACTGTATTTATTTTAATGCTTCCTCTATAATACGTTTGTAAGGCTTATTATTAATGTATCAGTGTATTCTTCCAATGGTATGGTAAGGTTCTTTATATGATAGCATAAATACGGTAATGAAATAGAAATTTGTTAGAATCGTATGCATGTTTAAACTGTGTTTGAAATCGTTATAATTAAGTTTACTATAGAAATATAATATTTTTAGATTCACGTCGTTATTTCACGCAATAGTTTTAATATATTGAAAACAATCAGAAATAGAGCTCAAATTAATATAAAAAACGTGATTGAAAATAGTTTAAACTTGAGCCCTATTTATATTTACTATTGTTATTTACATGTCTTTTAAATTGCTAAAATTAAGGCCATTAGGCGAATACTTTATAAATGTCAGAAAGAAAATACGATATATATTCTTATCAACTGATATTATAAAATGTGTTCCTAATGAAAGGTAAGCGAGTACACCATAGTTTCAGTAACAATATAAGAACACAGTAAAGAAACTTGGCGTGTTTTGAATTTTTGAAATAATGACTTAAAGCTGCCGGGTTTTATGAAAATGTTCAAAAGACTGCACAAATGAGAAAGACACATAGTAAGGGGGTGCGAAATGTTAGGAAGCTCTCTATATTCGTGCGCTTCAGAATCTTGCGCTTGTTGAACTTTTAGTCCTGATGTGTATCTACAAGCAAACAATCTCAAGATGGTGCCAGAATATAATCCAGGGAAAACTACTAGAATACTGGTATAAGTGCATGATTAGAAAACTGACGCTAAAATCTGGCTAAATCGATTTTCACTTGAACTTCCGCGATATAACTTTCGACCTCCTGACCTAAGAGAGCGTCGTCACACACCTCTCATATATATACCTACTAGCTTCGATATTACTCAATCCGCTTGCACGCGGCCCTCGAGCAGTTTGCTCATACACACATGCCGCTATTTCCAACGGTAATTAGACGGCTCTAATTTTGCAAGATTACCCGTGGAGGCGCGCTGGATCGCGTTCGATCTTCGATGTACATGTACGTGTATACATGAGAGAGCGATGCATTAACTGCAGCTGCCACGAGGCTGGCTGGGACAGGGAGCGCACAGCGGCCGTAACATTATGCACATGTGCGTCCCATAAATACGTCGATCCTCCGCGTCACCCTGATAATGATCCAGAGGGCAGTGATGCGTCCGCGTGCACGAGAGGGCTGGCGCTATCGGGAAACAAAGCTCGTCAAAGTTTGCCTATACCGTTGTGGGGGATGATTTTTATATGCCAGAATCTTTTTCATGCAATATATGAATTATTGTTTATTTAATTAAAGAATTATATAGTATTTACAAAAATATTTACATTAATATATAAGTATTACGCTGTGAAACTGTATGCTGAAAGTGCACATGAAAATTTAAAACCCGGAAAATTAAAAAGCTTTCAAACTTTCCGCCCAGCTGAAACGGAAATATACTATAGCCGTTGTTCGCAGGAGCAGGCGTGAGGCTTCTCGGCGAATACACATCAGAGGGGCATAAAATCGAAAATAAATCCGGCCTGGCGTTGAGTCACGAGACTCGCTGCTACGTCCGCCTGCATCCTCATACCCCCACGTATATCTATACATATAGTTCTCTCACAACGCACAGAATAGTATTATCAAAGTTAAATTTGATTTCCTGCGCTACGTATGCAGTCGCGTCTTCTTTGCGAACACAGCGCCGTAATCTGCGGACGTTACGTCGTTATGTGTGTGTGTGTGTGTGTGTATGTGCTAGCGCACGTACAATACACGCGCAGAAGTTTGCCAGCCAAACGACTTCCGCGCCGCTAACAATGACGAGAAACCACTGGAGCGAAATGGTGCCGATGGCGGGCGGGCGGGCGCGCTGCGCTCGCCGCCTTTAGACGCTAACGGCGCAAAACTTCGCTCTGCGGCGGCGCGACGCTGCAAGCCCGCGCGCGCGGAGTAATCGGGCGAGCCGAACTTGAGCCTTAAGTGTCCGTCTTTACGCTCGCTTCTTTTGACTTGAATGCCTGCACAGCGCCGAAAAGAGAGTTGCGAATCTATATCAAAGCTCGACAGTGGCAATATCGTAAACGGAAGTGGAAACTGCGCCGGTACATTCGGGTTGCATTTCCTTTTAGGGATTGGATTTCGGAAACTGTAATTAAATTTGCTTGAAAAGTTATTTTTATCAGTATTGTAACACTAATTTCATTATTAAAACTTTTATGGAGAATTCGTTCGTAAATCATATTTTAAATTCTTTAGAAGATTTTCAGAAAAATGTAGAGCATTTTGCCTGATATCCACCGAAAGATCTCTACGAGATTTAGGTTAAAGTCAGCTCTAGTCCAGTAAAAATACCACTCAAGGTTCTCGGTACAAAGATGATCTATAAAGATATGAACGTACGCTTGGCTTTTACTGTAATGGATTTGTAAAGGAAACTTTAAACATAATTATATTATTGAAGGTAACATTAGACTCAATAATTGGTTTATAATAAACACTGATTAGTATACATATATAAATCACTTAAAGTTTACTGTGGACGAATTATTTGATTTGTATTGATAATAGTTCTTTTTATATTTAGGCATAGTCTATACAGCTTTAATTTTTATTGATTCTATTTACGTACAAACATTCAAGTTACTAAAGCGAAATAAAAACTGTTCAAGAAACAGATGTATAAAAATCTGCAAATATTTGACTTTCACACTACTCGAAGCTTAAAGGAGGATGAGAACGAAATATGCGGATAAAAGACGAAATACTCTCTAAAAGTCGATTTCTTAAAGAAATATTAACATAGAGCGATGGATTTATAAATAAGTGATGACAGGAATGCTATGTGAGATATTTCGAATTTTTTTTCTGAGCTGTATTTTAGAACTTGATATATTTCTAAGAAAAATGAAGATTCCAGCACCAATCTTTACAAATTGACTCGAAGTCATATAAAGGCTGCTACTTTACTTTATTATTAAGATTCGTAATTATTATCTTTTACTATTTGTGTTCTTAATATGATTTCTTTTTAATGTTGTAGCTATTAAAATAATTAATTGGTATAAAATACGAGCTCTTTTTTATCTTTCCTACGTCACACGATTTTCTGCCACAAATCCACAACCGCCCCCCTCCCCCCCTCTCTCTCTCTCTCTCTCTCTCGCTCTCTCACTCTCTCTCTCTCTCTCTTTCTCTTGCTATATCTGTCTCTCTTTGGCCCCTCTGGTGTCTCGGGTCGCGTGCTCCCGGACTAATCAAAACGTCCTCCCCTCGACGCGGTTGACAACTGTCGTAGTGGCAACCGATCACGGCAGCTTCCGTGCATCTCCCATTAAAGCGCGGCTCTCGCTCGCCGACTCTGCCTGCATGGGCTCAACGAGATTTTTATTGGCATGGCGATCTTGCTTTTGAGCGCCGTTGAAATTCTCATTTATTTCCTGTGGACAATTGCTGGAGGGGAGTCGAGAGTTGAATTTATGTTGCCGGATGTTTTCGCGGTTAGCGGTGCTAATGTTTATATCGTTACACGTTCACCACTGTCCGACTATCCTTGTTCTTGTCGTTGATCAATTATGGTTGTAAATCGGTGGGAAGAGCATTCTTTTGAAATGGACGATTGTTGCGATAGCTCTTGTAGTTTAAAAAAAAACGAAGAAAATTAAAATTATAGCAACCGAATTTATATTTGCGAATTATTAAACACGATGATTATATTTATTAAAATTTTGATTTTTATAAAATTTTTAACAGGTTTTAGTTTACGTAGGTTTTTTTAATTCATTTCTGTTTTTTTTTTTGTAGTAATGGGAATCGAAATTTATATTCCTCTTTGTGTGTCAGTATCCATTCACGTGAATTATGTGCTATAACGTACTCAAGTGTGTCGAGTTGTTGATTGCATGAACACATGCATGCGTGGGTGTGAAATTAGATGTGTGCCAAACCACGATCCACTTTCGATTAATTTAATTGAGTGATCCAAATGAGTTAAATTCATCTTTTGATTCAACTGAATCGGTATTGTCCAATTATGATTACTTCATCAAACGTTAAGATTGAATCATGACTCATTTTTACGATTCAATTATATCGTTTTCTGTTCTTATAAATAAAAATGTCCCATATATATATATATATATATATATATATTATAGTCTGATTTTGATTTTTAGTTACATACAGTCTTAGGATTTTTTTCTCGCTATCAAAGGTGACCTATACCATCTCATTAACCATGTCCTTGACCATGACTATGTCGTTGACCACGAACTTCAATGTCACTCCAAGGTCAATATGATTTTTTTAAATGGGAACTTCTACTTTTGTTTATTCAGTTATACTGTAATCCGCTTGACCACTGACAGCTTATCTTGACCACTGACCTCAAGTTCAGTTTAACGTCACATTAGATGTAAAATTTTCTGCTCAATCCATTTTCGGGGTAAAAAATACGGGTTCCTATTTAAAACATCAACTTGGATTAACCTCGAAGGACATGGTCAAGGACATGATCAAGGTCACCATGGGACAAAAAAATCTTAAAACTTTTGTACAAAACATTTTCTTGTCAAATGCATTCCAGGCGAGTTATTAAGGTTTTCCTATAATACTTTAATGACACACTATATATAATACAGTTGATCTTTCTTTTTAAGGCATATTACCTTGAGTTATTTACAAGAGTGAAATGATTTCTTATATCGAACAATAAGATTAATACAAAATAATAAATACATTTAAATGAACATAAACACAATATATCCATTTCTATAAATATATTAGTTAAATTTCAACATTTTTAAAAATGTCTTAAGTCACCACAAATGCGTCAATCTAACACTCAACTACAATTCACTTCAAAGACAAAAAATTTTATTTGTTATTGAAAATATGAGAAGTGTGAATGAACGAAGAGAAAGAGAGGAGAGCAATGGTTAAAGAAAAATACTTAGTCATGCATGGCTTGCGATGCTATTCGCGCTCTTCTGACGTTTCCGCAGCCTGCTATCGATTATATTCAGCGAATGCTGGCGGGAGAGAATAACGAGCCCAAAATGGAGAAGAATGAGCACGCGAAGGGAAATGGAGACAGGCGAATGTACGGGAAAACCTCGTGTGCGCAAAAGAGGTTGCAAAAAGTGGGAAAGAATGGGCGTGAAAGAGAGGAGGAAAGACAAAGAGAGCGGGCGTGCGGTGGAAAGAATCAGGCGGATACAAAAGAGATATAGAGAGAAATCGCAGTCAGAAAAGAGATAGAGTAAATGAATGAACGCGAGGGAAAGAGAGGGCTGAACGTGTGTCAGGCGCAGCGTCGGTATATAACGTTGTATTTATAGCCACGGCGAGGCAGGAAACCCGCTGAATGAAGGAAAGGCAAACAAAAATTTTGAACCCGGAATAGCCGAAAAAGCGAAAAACAGTGAAGAGGGGCAAATGCGAAAATAGAAGTTAGACTCTGAAAAAGCCAAAGCAAAATTTTTTAAAAATAACTGGATGGTTAAAATAAAAAAAGAACAAGTACCTAATCCTAACAGGCACAAAAGTCGTTGAAAATGTTAACATACCTGCGGAATAACTATGCATAGCACTCAGCATCTATTTGTTTGCAGTCTATATATTTCTGCACACATACGTAAAATAACAACTTGTTTCGCTAATGAATAAAATATAATAAAACCGTTTATCCCGTAATAAATTAAAATCGGTTCTAACAATAGTTATAGAAATTAAAACAGTAATGATCCTGTGCACTCTTCCGTAATTGCATAGATTTTTCAAATTCTTGAAACAAAAATTTTGAAATACATGCAAGTAAAGTCCAACGTTATCTGTTAAGTAATCACCATAGTAAGACAATAAACACCTGCTGGGTAAAATAGCATAAGGAATATGAAGGGACGATGAAAAAATGAAGTATACAATGAATCGAAGCGAAAGATATAATTGAAACCAAGATAGAAGATAAAAACGAAATAGAAAGGAATAGAGAGATACATATACATACGCTGAACGCGAGTGAGTGCAGAGGAACAGGGCCAAATGGAACGAAGGGGCAGCACGGCGATAACATGGCACTGGTCGCAACTAACGACTTGTCGATTCTGCGTGTGACGCACTCACACACAGACGAGCGAGACGTAGGCTGAAATGCGACTCACATATATGCGCTTGCCTGGTCGTTCGTTTGCGTGTACACCTCATAAATACGCGGCCGCGCAGAACACGCAAACCTCCGCGCGTCTCTATGCATCGATCAGTTCCCTCGCACCTCCTATATGTGCGAGCTTTTTTCCTTCAACGCGGAAAACCTACCGAGAATGTGCTTGTGCGCGCGATTCATCCGAGTCGAGAGTTGAGGAGCCCGAAAATTCGAGCGCGCATTTTCTCATCGCGAGAGAGCACGAGTCCGCGTGGGGTGTGTTTCTAAACCCGTATATCAAGGAGGCCCAGACATAACTTTGGAGGGAGTCCAACTGGCCTAATCGTCCTGAGATTTCATTTGCCGCTGGAAACTAATAATTCAATGTAGGTGATTTATGCGACTTTTTATTTAGATCGCGCCGCCCGAAAAATGAGATTTTAAAACCCTCGGGAGCTTAGAGGTGCACTTGAGATTTAATTTCATGATGTATTCTGAGGGGAAATTTACATTCCATATAATAAAGGGATAACATTACTGTTATTACTTTCAGTGAGATTAATTATATTTATGCAACGCTTAATATTTAATTTTATTTTAATATTGTTTCAAAACGAATATAATTAAATAATAATAAAATTTTAATTTAACAATGCGCACCTGAGAACAATTCCGAATCATTTCTTTATATCGTTTTAGCAGATTATACTTGTGATTATTCGTGTGTATTTGCAAATGTATCTTGATACAAAGTAACCCAAGTATTATTATTTCAAAAAAGCTTCTTACTGTAATTAGCTTTATGCCATTATACTATATTTAGGCTTCTACTACTACAACTATAAATAATAATTCAGTTTTGTATTTATCCCTTTTTTATTGAGTTACAGTAAATTACTAAAAGTTGACACAACAACTGACTCTTAATTTCAGTCTATTAACCTGTAAACTAACTGTCACGTTTAAAATGCCCTTTCGAAAAAAAGTCTGGGCAAGGACAGTTTTATCACAGTCATAATTCACTATTCAAAATTTTTAGAGATAAAAATCCTCGCTCGCACCCTCTCGCTTTCTCTTTCCCTTCAGCAGCATATACCCATCTCCCGCTCGGCGTGGCACCAATCTTCTGCCGAATCTTTTCCGGGCTAAGGACGTCCCCTGAAGAAAACGAAAGAGAGAAAAGGAGAGGGAGAGAAAAAAGGATCGTATTTCGTCGGAGCCGTAACAAGAGTCGTTAAAAAAGCGTTAAAGCCGCTGCCGAAACTCGAAGAACCATGCACGAATCGGATTGACACGCTCGCGATAGCCAGTGGCCAGCGATAAAAGTACTCTAGTGTGCTGGGCCCCTAACGCTACTAATCAAAGAATGTTTGCTAGGGGAAGAAAGTAAGTGGCAACCTTTATTACCGGGTTGTAACCTCTCCTCGTTATAGGTTTTTTTGCAGTTTCTTTAGACTGCTTCATTGGCAATCTATCGATTGGTCGCACTATGAGTCGGTCAACAGAAGGCAACGAAGGCAAACGATCGTCTGGTAAACAGAGTTTTTTTTCTACGCTTTCTTGTGATTAAATTGAGCAAATATTGAAATTTTGTTTACGCTATTCTGCAGAAAAATAATGAAATAATAGTCTACCTTTTCTTTTACACATTCTTTAATATTAATTTTAATATTAAATTGTTTCCTTTTTAAATAAAATTTTAAATTATATGTCTTATTTAGATGAATCTATTTACAATGCTTTTTCCATAGATTAAGAAAATTTGTAGGACCTTACAAAACCTTTTAATTTCAAAAACTTATTAAACTAATATATTACTTTTCTTCTAAGAGAACAGAAAAAAGTAACCTAGAATCATAAAAGAAACAGTGTTCTCTACTAAAGTACTGCAAACTGCTATTTTATACTTGTTAAATTCGCACTCGGCAAAAAAGCCTTGCAATAATCTGGCAAACCGCGCAAGTCAGCGTGAAATCAACATCCCCCGCAGCTTTCAGCTCCACAGCTCGTATAATACACTTCCCGAAAAAGAACTCGCCGGTCGTCTACACGTAAAATCGCGTACACGCTCGACAATGCAGAGCGGACACGAGGAGTTAATGAAAAACCAATAGTAGAGCACACAGGCAGTGAGGAAAATCGCGCGAAAAACAGAGCGAGAGGGAGAGAGGGAGCGAGTGCCACCGATGGACAGGGCGAGGGGATATTCCCGAACAATAGGCCTGCGGGAATCTCCGGGCGCTCTTGGATTTATCAAATGCGCACGACGACCGCAGTGCAGCAGAGAAATACTGCACGGCAGGTATGCGCCCGGCCGTGCGACCTCGTTACGCCGCGCGACTTAGGCCGCGTTAAAATTTAAATTCGACCGTGGGAAGTTTCCTTCCCGCGATGATATATGTATACGCGGGCGTGATGTTGAGCGGAGGAATCGAGGCTTCCGTGTTAACGACGCGAGTGGATGGATGGCTGCAGGAAGTTGGCCTACCGCCGGTGTGGGAGTTCGGCTCTGATTCCCTTTGCGATCAAAGAATTGTGTGCTCTCGCTTTCCGGTGTAGATTCGTATAAACAGACGTACGATATTACGGTATGAATTTATTTATACTCTAGCTTTAGAAACGTATAAACTTGCCGCCTCCAGACTCTTACATCATCATTATATTACATCGATCTGCGTATGTGCTTAAAAAATTGGTTGCTTTTTGTACGTTATTCAAAATTCAAGTCTCTTAATCGGTTTTCCGAGATAGAGTGAACAATGAGTATTTTAGCCAGTTAACTGGTATTGTATCATGTATGTACACCCAGGGTCTATGATTCGTGTGAAACGTACCTCCTCAGTTTTAAAATCCTACAATCCCATTGGACAATTCCAATGTAAGGTTAATGGTTACACCCGAATTGACCAATAGAATTGCATGATTTTGACGCTGAGGGGGCACGTTCCAAGCGAATCAATGTCCACTATAGGTGTACAAACAAAAATCAATTTAGGTGTATTTTCAAAAATTATGGTATACAACCGATTTTTTGGGATGCTCTATCCAAATAAGGGACCAGAATAATGAAGTTCAATTTTCACTCGCGTGTACCAGTTTTGCTACGAAAACTGAAAAAAGACTACCAGTTAACCGATAGGTCGATAAAATTTATAGTAGTACGCGTTCACATGTATTTTTAGTGCTACAAATAAAAAGCACTTTGTAGTATAGTTTTCCCAACATAAATTACTTGAATAAAAACGGGTTAAGAAATGCCTCATTGGAAACGTGAATCATGTATTGAACAAAAGTCATATATTAGATTAAAAACAAAGAAAATAAACCTAGAGAAAATCAGCTCTCGTTCGCTGTTTTTGAAGTCAAAATATTTTGATGCTTTGCAAAATTGCGCGAATTTAAAGTCGAGCTTTAAAAGTACATTAAAAACCGTAAAAATGCTGACGTAGGTATCTGATATTTCTCTGGAACTTTTAACTTTTAGCTAAATGTAAATTTCAAAACTCAATGTTGAGGCACATTCACAAAACTCATTTTTTTCTGTTTTAGGTACCCCAAATAACAATAAAAACGGTCTACTCCTCATTTTTAAAAATAGTTTTTTAATATTGTATGCTTATGCACGTAGCGTGAGCGAATGCATGTAAAACTGCCTTACAATCACTTTCTTTTTGATTTTTTTTAAATAAATCCGAATTTCGTTAGACACCCCATGAATTAGTTCAAGAAAATGTATGTAGAAAAATGAGCAATACTCAAATTAGGCCTATTTACCGTTGCTTATGTGTGCCACCAAAAAATAATAATTTTTTTGGTGAGGGGCGCATCACCACCTTATTCTTTAGTAGACCATAATTGACATTCCATAAGAGGCACACTTATAACCAAAGTCACATTTTGTGGCCCACAGTGGCCCAATTATATTTGAGTATTGCCATCATATTCCATAGTCTTAAGCATTAAAACCGTATTCAAATCTCCTGCCGAACACTTTGTTCAGAGCGAAAAATCACCTAAACGATTATGGAAGTTGCAACGCACACATTATAGTTATGCAACGGTGACCCCATCCAAGTATTAACCGCACCCAGCGTTGCTTAACTTCTGTGACCAGTCGAGGTAAAGTTGCGCCATCATCTTAAAGTCTCTTTAGCTTCTTGAATAGTATACAATTGACTCAATACTGAGCCAAAAGAACAAGTGTCCTAGAAATGACAGTTGGGCGTGTTTGTCTATGTGGGAGGATATTTGTATGTGCGTGCGTCAAATATACATGGTTTTAATATTTGTATTAATACATTTTAACATACTGTGTATTGCGAGTCCGTATTGACTTTGCCTCTGAATGCATCGCTGACTATTAATTACCTAAAAATAAACAATAGTACGATTGTTAAATTTATACTTAATTAATTGTCAACTATTATAGTATTATAATATGGACTTAATTATATATTTGACAATAAATTAAATACTATTGGTGGAAAAAATTAACCAAAACCATATTGTAAGTATAATAAAGATACGCAGAGCATCTTCATACTCTTTAAATTTAAATAAGTAAATATTCACTTATTACATGTCAATATTTAGTTATTTAGAAAGTAAGAAGTCGACTACTGGGGGTGTGGAGGGGTGGCGTCAGACTCGGACAGAACTTTTTTCTAGTAAACAAATAAGTTCCAATAGGTTATTTTCGAAAACCAGAACAAGGGCATCTCGCCTATCTTAATGAGGGAGACCCTTTATAATAATAAATCGATTAATAGAGCTTCATTTTGTCAATAAGCTTACTTTGATAGAAATATAGGGCTTACGGAAACCACATAGCTCAGCGAGCTTCTCCATACAATTGCGTAGAATGTTATGTGTATATACAAGCAAACGCCTTCATTTACTAATTTTATTTTTGTTTTGATCACTATTGAAAAAAGTAAAAATTTCACTTATTGGCATTTGACATCGGGAGGGCGCCACTTAGTTCACTCTATGTTAAAATGCTGGCTAACCTGCGCCATTTTTACGATATATAGATACTGTACCGTGCTCTATAAGTAGTGTCAAATTTTCGTCACCGAAAATGTCAAATTCCAATTGATACGTGCGAAAATTCTACTTATTTGCAAGTAAATAGTTGTTAACGCATGGAAAAAGTAAAAATTTAACTTATAATATCAGTGAAATTTTCACTTATTTGAATTTGGAGAGCACAAGTCAAATCTTTGAAATTAAAAAAATGTTGCTAGTCTCTTTTACGTTATATTGCAGAGTAATAGGTAAAGTCAAACATACGCAATAATCAATAAGGCATCATTAAATATACATACATCAATACTTTCAGCTCCAGTTCAATAAAATATCTTAATGGTTTTTATTATATAAAAGGATATCATAAAAATATACAATATCGGATAATAAAAATGTTAACTGAAGTAATAATAATACTTGATCAAAAATATTTATCTTCGTATATTATTACGATTAGAGATATTTCTCTAATTGTCATTGGTCAATTGATTATCAAGAAATTAAACACATTATAAGAGCGTCTTTTGCAACAAGCGCACACGCGTAACTGTACTCTTGAAAATAATCAGCATAATCGTGTGAAAAGGGCAAGCACGGCAGCCGGCAATCGGTGCACCGGCGTCCAAGGCTCCGTTGCTCATTAGGCCCTTCCCCTGCGTGCACTGGCCGAGCGAGCGCCGAGTTTCGAAAGAAAGATCGAATTACGCAGATCTCAAAATGAGATCGCGCGTAACTTGATTTACGCGAGCGTTGCAACTCTCGTGTTTCCAAATTCCACGCGAACGACGCACTTGTGCACGCGCTTACGTGCGTACTACACGAAATTCCTCGCATACGGTTCGATGCGTTCGTGCTCTAATCTCGAAACTTATATGAGACAAACTAAGAGGTATGAGGGAGAGAGGGAGAGATGACAGAACAAGTAAGACGACCACGAGAATTTATACTTTGTGGTATTCCCTTCTTCGTATCGCAGTTTATGTTATGTATGGACAAATAAATAAAATATAACATAAAATTATTAGAAATAAAATTGATATTTTAAACGTAAACGTATAGTTTCGATACTATCTTGTTCCTTAATTATACTTCATTTGTATCATTGTATTATTCAATGTATAATTATGTCGTATTGATTTTATCACCCGATGCTATCAAAAATTAATATGGAAGAGTGTAATTATTCAATACTGCAGCATTTCTTGAATTTAATTTTTCAACACTGACAATCCTTTAATATCTTTTAACATATTTTAATGTAAAGATTGCCTGATTTGAAAAACACAATTTAACTTTTTTAACATAATGATATATATTTCGTTATAACTATATTATGAAAAGTTATTTTGAAAGACTAAAATCCGTGTAGTTTTATTTACATAAGAATAGAACCATAGGAATGTATGCTCTCATGATGTACACGCTCTCTATCCCTTTCTATTTTTACATCTGAAGGATGTATTATAGAACTCGGCCGTTTCACAAAAAATTGACCATAGCGTGAAAACAGCGCGGAATTCGAATTTCTCTCCCCTCCTCCTCTCTCTCTCTCTCTCTCTCTCTGCCAACGTACTTTCCCTCCACATTGTAATACTCCGTCTCTCTCCTCGCGGCGTCTTCCTACGTGCCTCTCGCTCCTCCTCGGCCTCTCTTTCTCTCTGCCTCTTTGTCGCGCGTGGCGGCGGCAGCAGCGGCACACCGGTTCACCTTGGATGAGCGCAAGTGCCCCTCGCGAGAGCGCGCGAGCAGAGCCAGCTCTCGCTCTCTTCTCTCGTAACACCCGCGCGTGTTTTCTACGCCGCGCGTATACACATATGCGCGCATGCGGAAGGTATACAGTGCGGCCGCCTGCTAGTGGGTTGAAGAGTTAAGGGATGATCGTTATTTACGAGGCGAGCATTGTATTTATTGCGCGGCCGCGGGTTATGCGAATCTATATGCGAGGGCGCGCGTTCGCTTTTATTAAAGTTGGCGCGATGAATCAGCGCGGCAATTTATATACCACTGCCGGCGAATTTTGCGAGTCGACCCGCTTTTAATGAGGATGTATCGTCAAAGAGGCATAAAGATCGTCGGCTGGCGGAAGCTGCGCGTTGAAAAGCCCCCGCGCGTCCGCAGGACCATCGCGCGCAGTTGCCACTGATTTAGTTCGGCTTTTTGAGCGCCCCGGTAATGAGTCAATTAATACCGCTGCACTTCCGGAGCATATTTTCAATTTGCGGCTGACGGTTAATAATTTCACCGTAAATTATTGAGGATTTATGCGAGCTGGATATTAGGTATTTCTCTATAAGGACATTGCTACGGTTAATGCATGCTGAATTATGTTTATAACGCGAAATTTACTAGTATAAATAACGTATCTCCAGTAGTTAAAAAGGAAAATCTAGCTAAAGAGAACTGTATTCGGAGTATGCAAAAGCATCATAGAAAACATTTAATTACCGATTTTACGTCATCAAATATTAGTGGCTCTCTATAGGCAAATCCTGTAACTCGTTCGATTGAAAATGACTTTACTGTATAAATTTTAAATATTCCGAAAAGAGTAAAAATAATGTTGTAAAATGAGATAAGTAACCGCATTGTTTATAGAATAAATAACAAAATTAAAACCTCCGGTTTACGTATACATAGTAGCAATAGCCTCTTCGGCGTAGTCATAAACAATTGCTCAAAGGGAGGGAAATTAAATATTCATGGTTGTTACGTGAAATGTTCAAATTTAAACTTAGGAATAAAGGTACTGCGATACTAGCGGAATCTTCTCATTGGCGATCTGATTTACTCACTCAATCCTTATAAGGAAAGTATAACCTTTGCCGTTTGCGATGCATTTACCCCATATTTTTATATTGGTGACTTAAAGTGGTTTGAACGTGACTCCCTAGTCAAAGCAGTATACTAACTGAAGGGATTACCTAAATTTAAAAAAAAACATAGTTGTAATGTGATTTATTTATTTTAAATGATACAGATAGTCAATGTATTTTTTACACAAAATATCGATATTCTAGAAACTAGGTATTGGCACTACAAACTAGACCTTTTTCATTCTCAACCGATTTTAATTATAAAGGTCTCATTTTGTTCCTTAAATAATTTCATCGGGACTTGCCGAAGGAAAAGTTCAAAATTATTCAAAACCGAGAAAGTTATATAGCCAATTGAAAAAAAAAATTTTTTTAAACACGTGTATGAATTTATTAACAATTACTTATAATTTTCTGAGTTTTTAATGATTTTTAATATTTCCTTCGGCAAGTACGAGGAAATTCCTTAAGGAATAAAATGAGACCTTCAAAATTAAAATAAAGTTCCAGTGATTTATCAATAATTGTTTGTAGTGACAATATCTAGTTTCTAGAATATCGAAATTTAGTGAAAAAAGTTATTTCAGTCATGTTTAATGCACTTTATTTATAATACATTGACTTTTATTATACATCATTTTTAATAAATAAATCACATTACAACTATCGTTTTTTTTAAATTTTATATGTTGTTTTGTTTTTTAACTGCAAGATAAAAATTTCCCATGATCTTGAATGCTATATTCTAAATGAAGTACGAAAGTTGAAGAAGCACGTACAGTTAGAGCGTTGTCCTTCACAATAGCAATTCGTCTTTTCCGAATCGACGCATCCCTCTTATCTGGCGTCTAAAAGATCCCCAATTTATCGGTTAAAACCCCTTGGAACCGCGACTAAGGAGCTGCTAGTACAACCGACAACTTATCGGCGAAGATCCTCGAGGCCGGCACGGCCGCTCACGGAATTTGCGCGGTGATAACCTCGAGTCTAGCGCTCCTCCTCTCTCGTAATCCCGGCTCGCGATTGGAAACAATGGGAACGCCGCTTGGTTAAAGGGTGGCGCGGACGTGAGTGCGATAAAACTGTTCGATCGAGCGGCCGCAGCAACGGTGCTGCACATGCACACACACACACACACACACACACACATGCACACACACACGTGCGTGCGAGAAGATAAAGGAAGCCAGAGAAGAAAAAGTAACGGTTAGGGGTGGAGGTGGGTAAAGCGGAACGCCTGAAGTACGACGAGCGCTGGTCACT
The DNA here is from genome assembly GCA_030522985.1 of Torymus sinensis. Taxonomy (NCBI): domain Eukaryota; kingdom Metazoa; phylum Arthropoda; class Insecta; order Hymenoptera; family Torymidae; genus Torymus; species Torymus sinensis. The sequence goes on along the minus strand of JAPYZP010000357.1, from coordinate 7,938 downwards.
ACAAACTTGGTTCAATGTAATTTTCAACGTAAACAGAGAAGGGAAACTTTCCGATTCCAAAGTTGGAGAGAGCAGTCAATTGAGGGGACGCTATTTTTATCAATCAGGCTGCGAAATTAAGATCTAGGGGAGACCTTTTCGAATTTACGATAACAGTGTTATTCTAAGGGTATCAGCTTATATTGAAGTATAAACAAGTTTACTATAATAATTAAGTGCAAATGGTACGTTCATATTACGAATGAAGAATTGCATGTTATATACATTCATTGATGAATCATTCATTGTATATAATTATTTAATTTTCTCTTATCTGATTTCAATAATCCATCTTATTTAATAATTAATAAGCGCAATTAAATGATATAAAAGTAAATAACTACTACGCTGAAGCTTTCATATGTGCATGTTTTATTCTTCAACTTGAGTTTCATGAACCTCTTGCATAATTCATACTTGGTGAGAATATAAGGTTGCAGCACGGTAAAACACGTGTAAAAATTCACGTGAGAAAAGTCTACAGCTTCGAAACTTTGTATTCACTAGACAGAAAAAATAAAACTGGGAAAAGATAAAAATAGTGCGAACGCAGTAATGAATGAAGAAAGATTCTATCGAAGGAGAAATGAGGAAAGGAGTGTGGAAAATTCCCCGGCTGTGTGGCGAGAACCCGGAAGTGGCGAGTCCACGGGAAACGGTTCGCCTCGTTTTTTACAGACAGTGGGAGACATTGCCATCGCGACCAACTCATATTAGCTTGAGCCTCAGCTTTCCGCCTACGCTTTATCAAACAAAATTCCGCACACAACTTTTTTCTTAGGGCTTCCTGCTGACGTATATATCACGCTCCAGTTCTCTGGCAGAAATTCATCCGTATGAAATGGCCAGGAAGTTAGAAAATGGCTAATAAAATTGGCTAATTAATCGTTATGATGAAACGATTTTTCTACCATTATTTGCCTATTTTTTAGATTGAATAAACAACAAAATATTTCTATTTGATTTACTTACTCATTTTATCGTAGTGGAAAGAGCATTAAAGTGCATTGGATGGCTTAGCAAAATGTAAATAAATAACATAAACTAAACAATCATTTGTTGTACTCATTCTAGGAATATTTTAGCAAAACTTTTATTTCTCCATCTGATTCTGTCTCTCTCACTCCTTGTCATAACAGCAAGCCTTCTACTAGCTGTTTCCAGACTAAAGACACTGACAGTTTTAATACATTGTATTTTTCAATCTATTAAATGGATGAATATAATAATAGGGGAAAAAGCGTTTCACCGGGAGCTAGAAACTGGACAAGAGAAATTCCTATTTTACAGCAAGTTTATAATATAAATAGTCAGACATTAGTTATAAAATGTTTTGAATTTCCACCAGGGTTCGAATTCAGATATTGAATTGACCGCTTTGCTTGCTCGACTTTGGTTTTTGTATTTCCAAATGTCTCAGATTTGAACAAGTATTTGGAAGATAAATCATTTCTTTCATTTCGCATATAATTATGAAAAAAAAAATAGATCGATTGATATTATAGATGAATAATAATTTTATTTTCTTATCGCGAAGATGCTTTTTTAGAAGATAATAAAAATTTCTCATCCCTGAAAAAATAGCTTTGAAAGACAGGAATGCAGTAGGCAGTGAACTTAGCTCAAGTGAATTGAATAAATATGAAAGGATTTAATAATAAAATTAAAGCTGAATAAATTCTCGCTCCATTATTCGTATTCCAAGAGCGAAAGATAGGAAAACTAAAATGTACGCCGGGCGCGTATATCTTGTAAAAATTTGTTAGAATTTCATCGGGAGGGAGAAAAACGTTCGAGACCGTTGGCTTCGTTCGGCGATGCGTCTCATATCAGACTTTTAAATTTAAACGCCTCGAGGAAGAGGAGCGCGATAGAGAAAGGAAGGCAGGTTCCTGAGGGAGGGGAAGGGAGGATAGAGGAGGGGATTCGCGGTTCCCTCCGAGGCAATTACTCTCAGGTGCAAAACCTCCTACCGTCTCGCGATCCATCCCCCCGCCGTCCGCCCGTATAAATCGAGTAACTCCAGTGGCCACTCTTCTTCTCAACGCGCGCCCTTTCTCTCCTCTCTGCTTCTCTTGCTCGTTTTGTCCTTCGGGAGGACAACTCGCGCAAGCGTAATTAATGAATTCGGACGGCAAGGAAGTAATTTCGTCTCTCACAATTTCGCCTTTGCAAAAAGTCATGCTGGTGGGAGCTTTCGTTTATTTGCTACGTCAAAGCTTTCCTCGAAGAGGGAAAGCAAAAATTGTCTTACAGCAACAGTTCAAAGCCATTTAATATTACTCAAAGTATCATGATATTGTTTAGCCATACTTCTTATCGGACTTTTTACAAAAACTATTCAAATGCTTATATTAATTATATGTATTAGATTTCAATGATGGTAAGCAATTTTAATTTATTATTTTTAAGTAATGAATATGAAATTTAATTTATTTAAATACCCATTATTATTGTATCAGTTATGTATTAATTTATGTATTAATATTATTTATATCTTTTAGTAATGCTATCTGAAAATTCTCATTCAATTGAACACGCAAGTATTTTCTTACAAACGGTATTGTTTATTGAAATATCTACAATTGCGCCAGCAATCGTCGGTAATATTTCTCATCGACAAACAGCGGCACGTGCCATAAACAACAAACAAGTGAAAACTCGCGAAAATCCCCGCTTTCCTGGCACACCTTTCTCCCCGCGGTGAAATTGCTACTATATAGCCCGCATTTCGCGCTCGCACGCGCGATGGGAATTACGAGCTCGAGCGTAAGGCCGAAGTCGATCGCGGCGATCTCGCACGCCGCGCTTTCGTGCCTTGGGTTTTACACACACACACACACACGTGTATGCGTATATACGAATATATATGGGCTCGCACGTATACCGGTGTGTCTGTGTGCGCGCGCGTGAGTCTGAATGTGTGTGTGCGTTTATATATCGCCGCCTGCTGGCACGAGTCCTTGACTTTTAATGGCTGTGGCTTCGTTGCTGCTGCACTGTGCGCGTGCACAAAACTATGATCGTGCGCGCAAAGGACGGATCGTTGGCAAGGGGGAATCTCATGCGTGTTCATATACACGGAACATTTTGTGTCGAATTGGAAGGTCACGAGTACATAACTTTGAAATTAGAAACAAATGTGTACCTACAAGTAAGTTTATACTAATTTGCTAGAGAAGTAACAAAAAATTAAAATTAGTTAAATATATATATATATAAGAAAATATGATATTTTTTGTAAATTTAATAGTTTTAAAATTGTAATGATTTCAGTTGGTGTAACATATACGTTTGAAAATATTATTGGTTTTACAATACTATATAAATATTAGCACAAAAAACACAAAAGGCGAGTTTCACGCACTCCTTGAACAAACAAATTTATCCAGAGATTTTTCTGTCGATTCATTACAATAAAGTTGAATACATAAAGAAAATTTATACAATTTTATTAATTTGTTCAGACCAACATTATTATGAATTAATTGTATTATAGACCTTCTTATACAGTCATCGTATTTTATTATTTTAAAGTATTCACTACAGAATTTCGAATCAATTATGATTTTATTTGTGCCATGTCATACCATAATACTCAACTCCAAATTAAGAAAATTCAGATATCATTACATTTAGATATTTTATTTTATCAGGCATACCAAACTTTCCATACGCCCAACTAGACAGAATACGTCCATAAACAAAAGAACTTGAGCGCTTCAGTCCGTTTGCGAAATCGCAATTCAGTCGTGAGATATGAGAAATTCAACGCTGCATATCCCCCGAGAAACTCACATACGTGGTGCTTAAGTCTAGCATGTAAGGGCACATTTAGGCACGAAACACCCGCCGGCGCTCTCGTGATGCCCGCGCGGCTTTCGTGCATTCGCGCGCGTGGGAGTGCCGCTACCGAAAGTCAGGTAGCAAATTCCCGGCTGCTAATCGGAATTCGGTATACGACTTACCTGTTCCAATGCCCCCCCCCCTCTCTCTCTCTCTCTCGCTCTCGCTCGACCGGTCAGCTCACGCGAGAGCGCGCGCCTCAAGGAGGCGAGATGCCTGAGAGCGCTAGAATTTTCGAAACTCGATTGATTCGTAAACACGTGCTGGGAGAGATGTGCGCGAGCATCTCAGGTGGGACGGAATTCCTTCGCGACGAATTTGCTTATACTCAGATGTGGATCTTAGAGTTGAAGAGAAGAGTAAGCAGTGTGAACTCTAGTGTTCGAATATTAAGAAGAAGCAACATTTGTGTAGGAAATTTATAATTGTTTGGTTTTATTTGATATTTTTATATAAGAAGTGTACGATAATAATTCTACGGACGTATCATACTTTGGAAAATAACAAAATTTGTCTCTAGGGTATCGACACCATAAACATATTATAATTCGTCTTTATTTTCCAATCGATTCATCGGAAATTAGATAATAAGTTTGCGTATATGCGTCAGCTCTCCATAATTTAAGAAAAAACTAATAACAACTACTATTTAATTTAAAACATTGTGGTCGTTACGGCAGAGAATTCTGTCGGTATAAGGCATCCTCTTAAGAGGGTGTAATAGTCCTCCTTTACCGCACACACTGTTTTATCGGCGAAACATGTAAAAATAATTAATATTCAAAAATGGAGTAGCGATTTATCTCTTGAACAAATTTAGTTGTCCTGAGTAATCCTGTAAGGGAGAATCCACACGACCACCCTACCCCTACCCCTTAGCCCGTACCCCGCCGGATCTTCTTATAGAGTTCACCATCTTTACTACTCTATGCTCATCGGATAGTTCAATAGTGAACGAGAGATACGAATCTATGGAAAAACTCTCCGATGAGCATAGAATACTAAAGATGGTGAACTCTATAAGAAGATCCGAGAAGGTACGGGCTAAGGGGTAGGGGTATAAGGGTGATCATGTAGATTATCCGTAATACATCGTTTTACAACTTTTCGAGGAAAAACGAGACGACATCATTGTTTATCTTTAGATCGAAATTTCTTATTTTTCAATCCAAGAATAAAAGAAGGTGTCATTTTTTCCCCTCAGAATTACGCAGGACAACTTCATTTATTCAAGATGTTTTTATATTAATTACTTTTGCATGGTCCCACGATAAAATAGTGTTAGTATAGTAAAGTGCTGTGTGAAACACCCTTAAATAAGTTGAAAAGTTTAAAACAATCCATAGAGAGTTTATACAGTCATTTATTTATTTCTCTGTGCTAGAAAGTATATATTCACTTTCAGTTTTAATTTAACGTTAAAATTAATAATGTCATAGCAATCGTCATTGTTTTATCTCTTAAAAACTCAATCATATTTCGTTATAAAAATATCTATTTCATCACCTATTGTATGGTTTATTGACATAAAATATCGAATATTTATTAGTCTGTAAAATAAATGTTTATAGCTAAATATTACATGTGTTTTATCACCCATAAACACGAAATGTATAGAGGCAAAGTCATTAGTTAGGGTATTCAACACAAGAAATGACATTTAGATCGCCATTTATAAAGTTGTTTAAGTTTGTTTTTATACAAGTCTATAAAAAATTCAAATATAAGTAGATAGGAATCTTGCCACCTTAAAATACTTCTTGCGTGTTACACGCTAGCAGGTGTTCGACTGAATTTGTTACATTTTATTCACGAAGTATTAAAATTTTAATCTGTGTAACGTTGAGCTAAATAAATCACAATTTGTAATAGCAAAACTTTGACATAACAAATTCAAAATACAAACATAAAACTGCTGCTAACTGCTTTAGCAGAATGCTTTCTTAAACAGACAATTCTTTTCAATTTCGTAGTTAAAGGTGCCCCAAACCAACTAAAAAAATATTTAAAAGTGTAATTAGCTATATATGTAATTATATACTATAAAGAGGCAACATTTCTGATAAAATTACCCAATTGATTATCTCTAGGCCTATTTTACCCAGAGATATTGCATTTCGAAGATTTTGACTTTGTTGTAACTTTGTAAAGCTAATACTCGATGGCTTTATATGGGAGAGGGCCTAAATTACTTCAAATTCATCCAGTTATGGACCAAAACTCTGGAAATATAAAATTTTCTTCAGCAATCAATTTTTAAATCAGAAAAATAAGAAAAAAATTACAAAAATTGTTAAAATCAAGTATTTAAAAATAGTGTTTAGCTTTAAAAAATACATAATAAAAAAATTTAACATATCCAGAGCTTCGGCTCATAACTGGATGCATTTGAAGTAATTTATACCCTGTCCCATGAAAATTCATCAAGTATTGGCTTCACAAAGTCATAACAAAGTCAAAATCTTAAAAATGCAATATCTCTGAATAAAATAGGCCTAGAAATTATGTCTTGGTCAATTTAATCAGAAATGTTACCTACTTATGGTATATAATTATTACGTATAACTAATTATATTTTAAAATATTTTACACCAGTGTAACCTCAAAATCATAACTTTAATATGATTTTAGCTCATGTGACTTTTCTCACTCGCTTCGCTCGTGCGAAAAATGTCACATGAGCTAAATAATCACCTTCCGCCCCCGTTTAGAAATGTACTATTTTTATGTGGTTTGGGGCACCTATATATTTATACCTTTAGGATCCCCTTTAATCATAAAAATAAATACTTTTTTTAAAGCAACTTATTATTATTATTATAATATTTGAAATAAACTAATACACCCACTTTTATACGGTCTTCCAATGGCGATTTTCTTTCATTTTTATATTAATTTTTGACTATAACATCAAAAGCTATATGGCCGAAAGTGCTATGGGAGTCAGCACTGGGCAACTCTCCCCTGTATGTATATAAAACAAATTATGTTTTTTAATAATAGAAGACGGAAGGGTAATTGCGTGCATTATAAATTTATTTATTTTATACATTGTGCGAAAATTGAAAAAATTTATCTCCTGAATGTTTGAATGTGCATGCACGCGTGCATGGTCTTGTGTGCGTGCGCGTATGTTTGCGTGATTTTTTCATGGATACGAGTCTGTCAGTGTGTGTGCGAGTGCGCGTGTGGAAAATTAATTAACCACTTAAAATAGCTCTTATTTTCAAGAAAATCACTTTATGATAATAATGAGATATATTGTTTGAAAGAAAATGGTGCAGTCTTTAAGAAAATATTTACAATTTGAATAAATTATTACGATAAAGTTATGAAAAATAAATTTTTACTTTTATTGCACTAGGTCCCTGGTAGAAATCGATTCCATTATTCTAGCAGGGGTAATTTAAAAAAATAAATTAATCCAATCTTTTAAAAATGATGCATTTGTTATGATATCAATTTATTCATGAATTGGTTGAAGAGCCACAGTAGCTCAGCGGTAACGTGTCGAACTCGTACCTAAAAGTTCCCGAGTTCGATTCCCGCTCTCGTGAAAAACACACCATTTGAAACTGTAGGTCCAGTAGTTGGGGGGATAGCGTCCTCCAACTATCAATAGGCTTCGCTAACAAACAAATTCACTCCCTTGGAGTATAAAGAAGTTTTAATATGGCATATCGGCGTATCAAGATAGAGAACCACGGCCAGTAAATAATAGATATAATAGATAGTGATTTGGTTGATGGGAGTAATGGGTTGCTAGGTTACAAAAACAAAAGTGGCGTGAAATTTGCTAAAATTACGGCGTGCGACGCGCGCTTAGGGGTGATTAGTAAATATAAAATTGCATGTCTTTTTGCAATAATTGAGTCTCCATAATTTTATTTTTTATTTATTTCACCAGAGTAAGTACAGTTGCTATAAGCATTTTTACATTATACAAGAGTGTAATATAATCCAGCAGAGGAAGTTTTCCTGTTCGCTGGTCTGGCATTCTTAAAACTAACTTAACCTAGAATTCTGTTACAAAAAGTTTTTCTACAATAAATA
>JAPYZP010000356.1:0-29494 GCA_030522985.1 Torymus sinensis | reverse complement strand
ACACACACACACACACACACACACACACACACACACACACACACACACACACACACACACACACACACACACACACACACACACACATATATATATAATATCATTTCACACAAACATACTTGCCAAGTACTTTTATTGATAGATGTATTATATAGGACTAAAGAATTATATTGAAAATTATGGAAACTTTCTTCTCGCTGAAATTATTTGGCGGATGTCAGAAGATTTACGCCCACATCGAAGGGGAGTCAGAAGCGGTAACCCGATCGAACGGCTCTATAACTTATGCGCTCGATGTAAACTGCTACTCCTGCTGGATGCGCACGAAATATTAGGGTTCGCCATTTGGCGAACATTGTATGAAATTAATTGCTTCGGGGCGTCCAGCGGGTAATACGAAGTCGATTTACGAACGCGCGAGCCTGACCTTTCACGCTTTCGGTCGAACTTTACAGCTCGGATTCTCCAGTTAGTTTTAATGGGTATAAATCATCGGTAGGAACATTTCCTGTTTGCGCTACGCATATATTATCCATACAACTCGTATAGACATTCATAAAATTGTTCTTATTTATCAAATGTATATCCACAAAACATTCTCATTTTTGTATATATATACGCAAATGAATTAAATTTTTACCGAGAGGAGAATACAATTGACAAGTAATTCCTAACGATTTATTTCCTTTATTAAACCAATGTATCATCGGATCACACAATCCACAAAGAAGAAAAAACCTATCCGCAAACCGCACGAATAACCAATTTCCCCTGCATGCAACCCTTATCACGAGTCGACATCTCCGACCCTCCCGACGAATGACTAATTCCCGCGACCATCAATATCAATATACGCCGTATCGAGCTAACAGATCGTTCGCTATATATACCGCGGTAAAAATCGAAAGTCTCCGTCTGCCCCTCTCCTTCCATATACAGATATACATGGACACACCCGACATCCAGTTCCCCGAAAACGCGGCCTAATTGAATTCGCGTGATGCTCGGTGGCCCGCGCGACCTGGGGTCGGCGAACTGCCCGCCACCCGTAATTAAGGAAAGTCTTTTTCGGGGCGGAGGGGGCTTTGATCTATCTGTACACACGTATCTATATAGTGCGCGCATTCGTCACGCGGCTTTCTTTGATTACGTGCGAACGAGCCGTGGATAATTCGAGGGTTGTATACGCGGGCGCGTGTGCATCACTGGGAGCCCGCATTACGACGCGTGGCGTGCGCCTATCTCCCTGGATTTTGGGGTCATTGGGGAGGAAAGTTGGGTGGATTTTGTAGTGGGAAAGGTTACGGCTATGCGTCGGGTGATAGAGAGCTTCGTATCAACTGTATAGGTTCAAAGGGAGGGGGTGTGATGCCCATGGTGCGTCAGTGACCCAGTTTTGAATTTTCAGTATTTGCTATATTATATAAACATTATTGTTAATTACGCGAGTAATTGTTGCGAAATAATGTTCCACTGTGATACAAATATTTCTCAAAGCAAATTAATTATACATTATACTCGCATAATTTATTCGTTTTTATTTGAAGTTACAATTTCGAGGATGATTTTAATTAAATCTCTTTAAAAAACTGATATGTATCTGATTTTCGTTATTTCGGTACATGAAATTCCTGTAGTTTCAAACAACACAAGCTTTTCCACGTACTATGCGGGCTTATTAAAATATGTGTAAAGGATGTACATATTTCATTGTGGATAATTCTCTGGAATTTGAAAAGGAAAATACATTTTTGCATGATTATTATTATTACAGTTGCATTTTAATGATGAAATTGCATTTTCTTATAATGTAATTTCGCCATCACGACTGGTAAAAAAAAAAAATAATAAATAAATAAAACACAATTTTTCGACTTTATATATTCTTACTTGTGAAGCTTCGTTACACAGAAAATCAGAGAACAAAATAATCATAATTCAAAACAGAATCTTAATCCACTACTTCGTAATATACCTTAATTTATTAGAAAGAAAAAGACCTATACAGAAAAATCCCTCGTTGACATCGTGGAGCCATAGCTCACAGCGTGACGTCAATTCACCGGTCCTCAATTTACCAAGAGCGTGTTCTCTTCACCTCCCCTTCGGCATTCAGCGTAGGCCACGTACCCATAGGCCCTGACTCGCTCCCCTTATATATTAATTTTACATTGCCAATCTCCCGTATAAACACACGCATACACCCGCAGCATCAGAGACGCACGCACGCGCGCGCGGCGTTACATCTTTTACGAGGGCCGCCGCGTTGTATACTTGCCATCATTGAAGTTTATTTTCGAAAACGCACACACCCGCGCTTTTCTGGCATCGTTTCCTCGTTTTCGCAGCTGCGCGAGCCTGATTTTCATTATGCGGGCGAGCGAGCACGTGCGTGCATATACATGGCTGGGCACGTGCGCATTTTCAATTCCACGCTCACCGCGCGTGCGTATAAGTATATATATAAGTATAGGTATATAGATGGGAGAAAACGAAAGCAGGAGGAAGAAGCTTCTGCGTAGCTATGAGTTTTGTTTGCGCGTGCATTAGCTGTAAGAGAGTTATAATGGATCCAGCCGATGGCACTGCTGATAACGTGCTGAGCTTTGTTAATGACGTACACACAAAATTGCGTTTGGAAGACTTGTTTGGCTGAGGTTTCTGAAAACGTATGCAACGAGGCAATGCCAAACTTCCCGATTCGTGATAGAACATTTTTGCAAAGTTTGGCAAACTTTTCCCAAACTTTTCATTAATTTATTTTTTAGTGATGAAGTTTAAGAAATGTTTTCCGAAACTTTTGCCAAACTAAGGAAAAGTTAAGAACAACTCTGGGAAAGTTGAGAAAAACTTTGAAGAAGTTAAGAAAAACTTGAAAAATGTTTGAAAAATAAATAAATAAATAAAATATTTTTTTTTTTATTTTTTCAAGGAAATTTTTAATCTAAAAGAAATTTTGAGTTGTTCCCCCCACCCATTCAGCCTTAGTCCTGCACTCTGATGACCGGACCTTTTTACTCAAGTATTGTCATACGCCACCTGTCGGTATAGTTGTTAGCACTTACATCATTTATTCATAAAAATTTTGCGAAACGTTAATCAAACTTTTGAAAAATATTCTATCGTGAATCGGGAAGTTTGGCATTGTCTCATTGCATACGTTTTCCCAAACTTAAGCCAAACAACATTTTTTCCAACCTTCTTCCAAACATAATTATTTTTACGAGGGTGTGCATTAAGATGCGAGAGAATCTTCTACGACTATATGTTTTACGATTTTATGTGGGTTCCATTGGCGCGTAGCAAACGCACGTAAATTTTACGGAGAATGACAATATATTATCAAGTATTTGCGTTTTTCATTTTAGGCATTCTGAATGGAGAAATTTACGTGTGTACATATAAAAATTATTTCCTGAATATGAATGAATAAAAGAGGTGAATAATTTATCGCCGTACTTCATACTTGAAAGATAAGGCGAGAAGGGGCCCCTATATTTTGAAGTGTGTTTTGACGTTAAACAGATGATAAATCATTGTGGCATCGAGACGTGTACATTGTGATTCTTTGTAAAAAAAAATAAAAATTGTTTGCAACGATTGTTTGCAAAAGAAGAAACGAAAGAAAACGTCCTTCCGATAACGCGCTCGCACGCCTTGTGGGCACATAATCTCCGTCGCTTAGAAATTAAAAGATTTCGACGCGTGATAAACCGTATAAGTATTCGGCCTTAAACGTAAGTATATATAAACTTTTTCCTCGCGGTTAAGTGCATATGCACACATACGCGACACTTGTATTTTCCCAAAGTCAACACAGCGTCAACGACGCCGAGAATTCAGCTGATAGTGGCCAAGGTCAGGCGGTGGGAAGCTCGCGACGACGTGTCCTGCGAGCCTCTTCCGGTGCAACGAACGCAATCGCGCGCGCTTACACGAATCGTCAAAATCTCGTTAAGCGATAACGCAGCCGATTCGTGGGTGTATATATACGCGTAGCACAGGAGGATTTTCCGATCAGCGAAACGCGGACGAGCGCGTGATGTTAAGCGGCTTAGGAAGCGCGAGCAACAGATTACACGAGCAAAGTTTTGCGCAGGAAATGGGGAAAAAACGTTGATGTAACACTTGAGTATTCGATTGATCTTGAAATGCAAGCTGTCAATATTTTAATACTTTTCCCAATTTTACTTAATATATGCATTTATTATATAGATATTCGCATATTTTCGCAATTATTAATTAACGATCGAACACTGTATACGGCTGGTTTTCCCTCTTGCAGTTGGAAACCGATGGTAAGAATCGTTGCGCTGATTTAAACGCGCTCAGATTGATGTTTCGTACAAATATACGAAAACAATGAGAAACGTACACGTTCTATTACGTTCACGTCGACGCCGCCTGACGTAACAGGTGTGTAATATATACATATATATCTACGGACGTGTTTCGTAAGTTCAAGACTAAATGTATACTATCAGAATGCACGAGCGTTACGCGCGCGTACAACAGAAGCGAGGCCCATGCATTGATTATTCAGCATTGAATCTACTAAACAGATATGGCAATAAAGGTACGTGGCGGTACCGTCGCCCACGCACCCCGTGAATAATCGCCCGAACGAGGTACTTATAGATCGTTTATTTATAATTAAAAATCGTTTATTTATAACGTGAAAAATTATCGCGAGCATCAGAATTATTTATCCCCAAAGAAAGTAACAGTGCGCATAGCGTCGCGAATATATATTCACTGCTTTTTGCCGCTAAATGCATCAAAAAGGTAAATTAGGCAAATTAAACAAACGCATGGTAATTAGAGCAGCCCTGCTACTTTCATTGGGAGCAATTACGCAAATATACTTTCGGGGACTTACTTTACACATACATTAATTTTGGGTGGAACTACCGTAATCACGTAAATTTATATACTTTAATTGGTGAACTGTGTATCTTACGCTGAATTATCTCTTTACACACAAAACTAAAAGAATTTTGCTGAAGCGGGATTGCGAAGAGTCGCGAAAATGTCATTTTTTACATAACACAAACGAGGAAAGTGAAACAAGTTTTTTTTTATGAATTTTAATCTCATTTAATAAGCTTATGCAATGAGCCGGATAATCCAATTTCTACGCGGCATATAAGAAAACATATTGATTGAAAGCGATTATACGAACACTTCAACCGAACCATTAATATATCAGATTCTTGCAATCCCATATCGTCGCGTCGAAAAATCCGTATCCCGACGTTTAATCTCTTCGAAAAGTCAAGCTCGACCAGCCAGACCAGCGCTCACCAAAAAATCCCGACCGCCTGTGCCAGGTGATAATGCAAATTCGCAGACGAGCTCGCTTCTCGTCTCCGCAGCTGTCCGCACGCACACCCAGCTAAATCCATATGTATAGTATACTCACACGGCCACACATGCACGCGAAAGGCCATCAGCTCCGCTCGCGGCAATCAAAGCGTCGTATGTGTATATATATATACACGTTGCGGGTAAGTGCACCTGTGGGTCTTCCCTCTCTGTCTCTCGTGGTTACGCCGCCACACCAGCGACCTTCGACTCTTTTATCTCAGCGCGGCGTGGCAAAAAAGACGCGCGCGCGAGGAGAGAATGGAGGAGAGTAAGTAGACGCTCGAGATAGGTATACATATATAAAGTGTATATACGCACAGTGACGCAGCGCAAATAATTTTGTACGCCGCCGATTGCACTGCGCACTGCGAGAAATGCACGCGCGGGTATATATATATATATAAGTAAGTCTCTATGTGTCGATGAGCGTAATAAGTGTGTCTGGGTTATTGTGCGAGCAACGACACACACACACACACACACACACATATACTCGTTGCCGTTGTTATGCTCGCGTTGCGTCGTCGGAGGAGGTGACATAAGGGTGTACGGTACCTATATAATGCGCATAGCGGAGCCGAGCGCGCGCGAATTGGTGATTGAGCGAAATCGAATGGCAAGTCGGTTCGCAGTTGTTATGTAGGTATTGTACCGTAAATATTTATAGCTAGCTATTTGTCCAATGAATTGAAAATTGGCGAATCCGTACGATGAATAAAACACCTATTCCAGTGAATTTCACTGTCACGTTCAGTTTGCTCTACAAATGAATTAATGACAGATTCTTCCGTTGTTATTAAGAGAATCGTTTGAAACTCCAGAGATGAGCGGATAAGTTTATTACGAAAAATAGGAGAATATGTTGAGGTGCATCGCGTATAAGTAATGCACGTAAACACGAGGATATCGCGCGACCTTGAGGCGATCGACTGTCTGTCTAGGCGTGTTAATTATATATGCTCTGCATTTTTCGAATGCTCCAATAATTACGAAAACAATTACGTCTCGTTAAATCCATTTTTTTACAAGCGCGCGCGCTCTGTTCTCCTTGCGACGCACACTCTGCACACTCGACCTGTCGTGATAAAAATAACCGCGATATTATTTTAATAGCTGGGTGCACCAGCATGTAATCACCGGTTCTCCGAAATGCATTTTGGCGCATTCTTCTTTAAAAAGAGAAGAGAAAAGATGGCAACTAAAATTGCGCTTCCACACCTTACGTATACCTATATACATATACATGTACATGCATGCATGTACGCCGCATATTTTTTTACGACTATATATACTGAGAGAACGAGAAACCCGCCTCCTTCCCCTCCACCCGCGGGCTCTCGTATTTTTTCAACTTGAGCCACGATATTCTTCTTCGTCGCGCATACACACACACACAGACCTTTATATACATATCCATATGCGCACATAAACACGTACACTGCATGTGCGGATATCACGTACACATACGCCGGTATGTGAGCGCTCGTAACGGCGTACGAGAACTGCGCGCCGGAATGCGCCGATATACTCCCTCCCCCCGAGGCCCCCTGTGTGATATATACACACGCGCGCGCGCAAACATACATACATACACACACAGGCACATGTTGTAAGTATAATGTATAGTGGACTGTGGAGGCGCACGTGCATGGCGCGATCGAAGCTTTGTTTACGTTTTTGCGAGTAGGAAAGGCCGCTGGCACCGAGCGATGCACTTTTTTTCTCCCCGTGCGCCTGGACGTTTGTGGAAAGATTGTAATATATGCATGTATATGTAAGCGCGCGGAGAGACGTCGACGAAGAGCGCAGCGACGGGCGTATATAAAGTGTATGTATATATAGACGTGCGCCGTTGCGGCTTCGCGACTTATTTTTAAGAGAACGAGCGCGAGTGCGTTTCTTTAAGGGGGGCGGGGGGCGTTCACGGTCTGTGCAGCACTTCGAATGGAATATTTTGACGGTGTGGTGTATTGTTTTGGTTTTTAGAAGTATTTATGTAGAGAAAGGCAAGGTAGTGATGGTGTATGTGTATAACTGTGGGATGCACTTTGGATGATTATACTGCTAAGTAAAGGACGTGTGTGTCATCATTTTTCTAAGATGTATTTAAATTTTTTAATTCTAGATTAATTTTGGTTCTACCGGCTTCAAATGAAAATTCGAAATCGTTGAAAATCGAACAGATTTCGGTCTGAAGATTTGCTCGACGTTCATTTTTTGTGCACATCGATCGATCTTGTAATCTGAAAACGGATTACATATAGACGTTACGAAACCTATTCAAGACTGTTATATGTGTTATGCATCGATTTGTGTGCTACGCCAATAGCCTGTTATTAAAAAAAGTTTCTCTTGCAGCTCTACACATCGTCGCAACCATCGGATATTAATGCCGATAATATTATCAGCGGTGCGCGCCAATATATAAAAATAAATGTTAGACAATATAATGAATTATTAATAAATTGTAAATGAAAATATTTTCCATGATAACAAATTAACAACTAGCTAGGTATTTATAAACAGACGGACATTGCAATAATGAAGTTGTTTTGTATCGAGCATACGCACAGAAATTCCATATTATCCGTCCGCGGACGTAATGACCGATCATTATAGACTCTTAATGCGTCCACGCAGTTCCAGTTATATATATATACAGGAGAGAGACGCTGTCCTGGCGGCGAGTTAGCCGCGCGCGTTACACGACCCGCGCTCGCCTCGATATATAAGTGAGCCTTGTGGAATTAGACGAGTTGCTTCGCGGAATGAAAGAGGACCGGTTCAAGAACAAAGCAATCGGAGCAGCCGGGCTACGCTGACACAATACTTATATATCTCCGATGATAATAATCGCTCTCGGCAAGTCCGACGCATCACACTTTCTTCAGTGGTACAGAATCTCTGATAATTATGCATATAGGTATATATAAATTCGCGCGTTAAATAAAACGACACGTGTTTGGTTGGTATACACAGAGATCGGCGGGAACAAGTTATTCAACATTTCAAAAATTCCCATACCTGTCGATGTAACAATTTATCATCTTAAAAGAACAACAAAATGTTGCAGAAGACTCTGAAGCGCGATCGTTTTATACCTTAGAGCGATAGCCGAGTGTGACACTGCGCAATTGCGCTTTTTTATTATTGTACATACGATTCCGCAGGCCATTATCTTTCAATTGTTATATAAACGCTGATCGTTAAAACATTTTTACCCACATTATATCCTCGTTCCTCGCTATCAGGTCGCGTATCTCGCCACTCACGCATATATATACACACGATATATATCTAACACAAGTCACACTTGAATTTCGTCAAATACCTATATACGATGTATATAAAACACTTGCGCACTGCTGCCGCGTGACGACAATTGCAGTGTTACGGCGATAAGGCGCAGACGATCCATTAATCTCTCAAACGAGATCCTTATTGACTCCAATAAAAGGCCGCGGCAATAATAATAATAAAGGCCAGTTTCGCAGCGCGTAAATTTTCCACGAGGTGCGTACGTGTGTGTATATATATCTGCATTCCTGCCCGTCCTAAACGTTCCATTTGCTCGCGCACATGCGCAGCAGAAGAGGGAGAGAGAGAGAGTCAAAGCTGTCAATCAGAGGCGATGGGAGCAGGCCGCGAGATGTAACGCAGACGTACGGCGGTGCACGCGCGCGTGCGGGTGAAAAGAGTATAGTAGAGCGTGGACGAGAAGAGGAGCAAGACAAGAGTATAAGCGATTCTTATCCAATCATCCGGCGACTTACGAGGAGAGCAAGAGCCTCCGAGCTATGTGCTGCTGCTGCTGCTGCTGTTGCGAGCGCGGTAGCTCAACAGCCGTTTACTTATAATGTATACATACCGAGCTGCTATACACTGCTATTTTGCTTTGAAAATAAATTGTGTTTTTTTCTTCAATCTATTGGGGAATAAATAGTGCTATTTGCAAAATTTTAAGTTTCTTTCAAATTGTTAATACTACAGCTGAATTTTCTAGCTCCATTTAATTTTTAATATATAGTTTATTTGGCCACGATGCGCGATTGACAATTGAAACATTATGCTTAAGTAATTGAACATAGGAAGAAATTTGTATCTTTCGTTGTAAATGAAAATAGTATGAAAGCCTATACCTATCTCCGTATCTTTATCAAAAGATATATAAATGTATTATAGCACCTGAGTAAGCATTATAAACATGTACCGTTATTACAAAGCTTTTATAAATAAACAATGCATTCATCATATTTAATTTCTTATTACCTTATATAAGCATATACATATCGGCGAACGATACAGCAGTGCAAAATATTCATTGCAATAGCTCTGACATCATTGCGGTTCATTCGAATCGTAAATTCGGCAAGAAACCCGAAAGTTTCCGCATAGATAGTCGTAAAAACGCACGCATCCAATATACACATCGTGCAAAATGCTACAAGTTTTATTGAAGGACTGCTAGCTAAAATTCTCCATCACATTCACATACCTATATTTATATATATTCATCTCGCATCTCGCGATATCAAACGGCAGCTGCAATTCCAGAGGCATACATACATACATACATATAAAATTAACTCCCGCGTGCCGGAAGGCGCTCGAGCGCACGTGACAGCTACCAAGTTGGAGGCCTCTGTGTGCGTGCGTGCGTGGTTAGTGTCGGCTTCTGGCGCTGCGCCGCTGCTGTGACGTCTCTGAGGCACGCGCATCATCATCATCATCATCGAAGTCAAAGGCCCCGAGAACGCGCATTATATACACCCTGCGTGCATTATAAGCGAACGCGCGCGGCCACTTACAATGCTGGCCTTTGAGAGCTACATACTCTTGTGATGCGTGTACTATATGTGTGCATGCATGCGCGGGTGCGCGGTAGCTCTCGGTTTTTCCTCTCCCTCTCTCTCTCAACTCCTTTCTTCTCTTGTATATACACGCGCGTACTCTACACCATATACACTCGCTCTTTATCTTTGCTTCCCATGCGCTCTCCCCGCGCGTCTGTATATGAATCAGCGCGCTGACGGATCGGCTCTGCACTCCCCGATGCTCGAAAGGGGAGTGAGAGACGCGGAGCCAACGCCTCTTTCTCGCGGGTGCAGCGCTAATGGACGCGTGCTGCGTGGATGTATATATATTAGAAGTCATGGGGGAAAGAAAGAAAGTGAGGCGGACCCCTGCCGAGTTTCGACGCGTGCGCTGTGCCAATGTCAAGGCGCGACTTTGATATATGCAAGGGAAATATAAGCAGGGGTGATCGGGTATTCATGTTAGGTGCGCGCCGAGAGTGAATTATATGAGTCGTGCTTGCGGTCGCGGAAAAGTTTGGAGGAGAGTGCACGGAGCGGTGCGTTGCAGTTTCAAGGAGAGCGCGTGATTTTTCAAAGCACTGCGCGATTAATTTCGCGCGCACCCGCGAGTTTCAAGGTGCTGCGTAGCTTGGCAATGTTTCAATGGAAATTCGTCGTTTCATTTGATTTATTTTTTTTACTTATTTGAACTGGAAATTCGTTCGAAATGATTTTACACCTTCAATGTATTTTATTAAAATATTATTAAAATTATTTTTTTAATTAAATCATCCAGATGGAAAGCGGAATTTCCTCGAATTTCTATATATATTCAACACCAAAAAGTAATATCAATATTTTTAATTGAAAATTCAATTAATATCTTATATGGAAATCGCTATCATATACGTTTGGTTATTACATTACGTACATGACAATTATCTTTTAATCGTATATAATTCGAAGAAAAATAGCACTTTCTTACTTAACGGAAAAATCTTCGAACAATAAAAATTAATTATCCACTTTCGAACGTCGAAGTCAAAAAATAAATCTCGCCGCGGACTATCCTCCGATCAAGAGCCTAAACACCGTCAATCACTATGAGTGAGACTTTAATCTCCGGCGATTTTGCGGAGGCGCTTGCATAACTTAGGAAACCACCGCTATAATTATCGCGGAATTCCGCGATTTCGTAATTGCGCGGCTGAGCACATTATACGACCGTACGCGTATGCGTATATATATACGTATATTTATACATACTATACAGTACTGCATGCTCACGCATATACGCAGGGGAATGTGTAAACTTGGTGCA
This sequence comes from Torymus sinensis, assembly GCA_030522985.1. Taxonomy (NCBI): domain Eukaryota; kingdom Metazoa; phylum Arthropoda; class Insecta; order Hymenoptera; family Torymidae; genus Torymus; species Torymus sinensis. The sequence goes on along the minus strand of JAPYZP010000356.1, from coordinate 18,010 downwards.
AAAACGGCCCTCTTGCACTTGCACTCTCCTAATCTATCTCTGTACACCGTCATCATATATACACATATACTCGTGGCTTTTGAATCGATCTGCGCGCAACACAAAAGCTCGGCGGCGCAGACGGCCGGCGAGACGTCGAATCGTGCATAATGCATGTCGCTCTCTATCCGTCTCTCCGCGCGAATATATATGCGTATACATAATACGTGTACACGCACACATACAAGCGCGTAGCATCGTCATGCGGTTGCTTGCATTCTTCTCGTATTTCGCTCCTCGCATATACACACGCACACACATTTGCATTTGTGCGCAGCTATATGCCAGTGCGGTGGCAGGGATCGTCTATCGAGATATCGAATGTTGGTAGTCTTCTCTTTGTGTATGCACATACGTTTATACTTACGCGTCTGCGCGTATATGTATATGTGTATACTCTCATACGCACACTTGTAAACTGCGCGAAATAACTGACTTTTCGCCTGGCTGACCGCGCTAACTCGCGATAATAATGCGCTCTCGCGCAGATGTGTACATGTCGGTTTCGCGGCTGCGCGCGCGCGCGCGAAAGTTGCATTTCGATTTGTATATTTGCTTTTTGTCGAGAGCCGCAGAGTGAGTGCGCGCTGATAAATGTGGATGCTGCGGCGTATAAGTATAGGTGTGGCGGTTATTTATTGAAGTCTGATCAATCGCTCGTGTATATATACCTATAGGTATATAATATGCCTTCTGTTTTCACCGAGAGAAACAAAGACAGCAAATGTTACAGAGTTGCGAAAGTTTATTTGTCAGCTCTGATCTTTTGTTTATTGTATTTTAATCTACTATAGCGAACGAGTACGATAAAAAAAGTTGTTGTTGGAAAATCAGTGAGTAACAATGTTAAATTTACTCAGAACATATTACCACGCGCAGTTGTCAAATAAAGTTCTCTGTATAAATATAACGTTAAAAATATTTCATTCGAAAGGTTTTCAAGGCAATCACGTATACTATAGTTAATTGAAAATAATTATTGAATAATTCACTTTTTTTCCTTGTTGGTTTAATTTCTGACGTGCATTGGCTGTAGGTCATGAAAAACGTAGTATCAGTGGAATATCTTTCAATAAAGTGATTGTATTGTCTCTAGAATAAAGACAAGCAAACTGAACAATAATGATAAATTCCATATTCTAAATATTATAACACTTTATTTGATATTTGTAAATTTGATTAAAATACTTTAATAGTAATTCTTAAAAAATAAAATTAAAGAAAACCGTAAACCATATATATCTTTTTTATTATTCTGTGAATTAGTGGTATTAAAATTGAAGCTGAATTGTTACGATTAACTTAGTCACTTCAATACAATTCAACTGCAATCTTTTACTTAACAATACTTGCGGCAATTCAATTCTTTATACGAATCAATCATTCTCTTATCAAACGACTTCTCCGTTGCTCTGATAGACGCATAAAGCAAGCAAATAACTATAATATTGGTCTGCACTTGACTGTTTTACATAGTTAAACTTTGTTAAAATAAAGTAAATCAGTAAAAATGGAAAAACCTGATCGTTTTAAATGATGAAAAGTAAACTCTACGTTTCGACAATTTTTCAATTGAAACAACAAAGTTTATTCAAATCCTGAGTAAAATATATGATTAATTATACTTATATTATACTCATAATATACACTTAAATATAAGCTTACCAAAGCCCGCAGAGAACAATGCTATGTTCTCTCTCTCTCTTTCTCTACGAGCCCCGACTGATACGAGTCTACTCTAGACATATATATTCTCTCCTCCGGCTATAGTTTATCTCATTGCGATGACACTGGTTGCGTAATACCGGGACGCGCTCCGTGCACCTAATACCGCTGCGAGACACGCGCTCGCCGCAGCACGTCGCGCAAGTGCGCGCTAATTTTCGCGTGACTTTCCGTTCGAGCTTCACGGCTATTTTCAGCGAGAGGAACTGTGAATTGGTAAATTTTAAAGAATGGATCGTAAGTTTTCCACGAGCAATATATTTCATATGGTATGAATAAGTATATAAATTTATTATAAGATGAGGTAGATAAGTATAAATTGAATTCTCTATACTTTAAATTTTATTTCGATTATACCTTTGAAAGTGTTAATACGGTACTATGATCGACACGAGTTCTTTAATTTTTAATGAGCAAAGTATAGGAATTCAAAACTATTTTGAACGGTATTCATTTGTGTATGAAATACCATCAACATCGCAAACTCGAATATAGGGTAAGCTGACAAGGGAATAGATTTATTATCAGAAGCTATACTATGAATTCATATCGTGATTCACTTTAAACAAGCGTATACTTATAAAATTGAATTTAAAAATTAAAATGTTGCACGTTATCGTATTTATTGATTTATTATAGTATACTGTATTGTTAGCTACGTCTATATCGTATAATCTCCTTTATTCTCCACATTGAACTAAAAACCTGTGAGAGCGTAGGAATGGTTATTCATCATAACATCATCTTGAACTCTATAAATTCATTAAAAATTCCTTTATATATTCAAAAATCACGTTCCTCTCTATCCCAAACAGAAGAGTGATTTTCATATACGCCCTCATTTAATCTTTACAATGGTCACCTCGTCACCTCAACCTACGAACAATCATTAATAAATCGAATCCGTCAAATTTGGCGCTCGAACCGGGACCTACCACCTACGCTTCATTAATCTTCAAATCTCTTCAACAACAAAAAAATTGCTACAAATCATGTATATGCAAAAACATTTCGTAACGTCTCGTTAATTGTTTCGAAATCCGTTTGGTAAATATTCATGCTCGACCCTCCGACGTCGTGTTGCGCAATTTTCAAAATCCCCGCGTTATGCAACGCATAATGCCGACCAATTTTCGAAAAATACGAGGTCTTTGCATATCCGCTCCACTCGTGAGAATGCAAATACAAAAGCCGGCTGAAACGCCGGGACAGCATCGCATCCTATCCATCTATTAAGAGGATAGCTTGATTCTCAATGGCGAAATTAATCGCGCAACCTCGTACCGACACGCAATCGCGTATTTCACCTACGCAGCCTCCTATATTCTGTCTTACTTTTGCGAATTCAATTTTCGCCTACAGCGATGTCCTGAAAGGCGTCAGCCAAGGAGGATTAAAAAGAGGACAGAATAGAAACAACCCACCCTCGCAGATCGCGACGGTGACTCACACGTCTCGTGTGCATATATATATACACATGACGAAGCTATGACGCTACCGCGCGCGCTAGGACGACGTCGCATCCTCGTCGACGCTGTTCCCGGGTGCTCCTTCTCGTTGACGCGGCACCGATACGTATATATATAAAATTGCATTGTTGACGCGCGTGCCTGCAATGACTTTGACGCTTCTTTTCTATGTTTCTGTGTTTTCCATTAGGGGGAAGCGTCATGTCAGTTGAAATGGGAATTGTGTTTATTTTTCCGATTTCTGTGTGATGGTATGTATTTCGAGAATAGTTATAGTTAATTTTAGTCTGCCTATTTACGATTATTTAATTCCTTTTTCAATATTACAAGAATTTATAAAAACTGTATTTGTATAAAATAAACCTTATGCGTCATACGAATCACCAAGAGATTTTTAAGTATATCTGTATCACTTGCTTTATATATATACACAAATGTTATTTAACGTTGAAAGGCGCAACGAGACGAAGGTCTAGGCACGGCATTAGGCGGATCTTGTTTCCGTAACAACTGATTGTGCTTGGAAATATTTTCCAGCTACGCTTTTTACGCTTTATTTGTGCAACGCTGTTTGTTAGGTACTGCTCTCGATGACTGGATCGGAAGTTGGCGCATACTGCTATTTTTTTTATCTATTCAATGCTACATGGAACTATAATATCCCTTCGTCGTTCATGGACGCAAAATAAACTGTAATGTGATCTGCGAGAGGCATATAAACAATCATGAAAAGTTATAAGTGTTTCAGAATATAATAAATTCTGAGGCCTGTACTAAATAAGTTATTTTACGCAGGTATAAATGAAAATATTAGTGTGTTTTGACTAATTTTTATTAGGCAAAATTATATCATTTGAAATATGGCAAATTTACTGATGACTTTATAATGATAAATCAAAATACAAGGAAGTTATTGACATTCTCGGGTTACTAGTCACTCCCGTCGTCATTAGTTCAATTTGAAGTTAATTTTATAAATTTGAAAAACACCTATATTATTCCTCAATTATTTTTCTCATTAAGATTTACATCAATCGTCACAAATTCAACATTATGTAAGTATTATTCAACATCGTAAACAACATTTTAACAATTCTCTGTAATTATAATATTAAAGGTACAGCTAAATAGAATCCTGAACGTCAAGTATCAATTATATTATCACTTCCTATACATTCTCGTTCTCGTTTCAATCATAATTTCGATAACTAAAGTGAGTTCTAAAAATATGGGGAAAGCCCCAACAGCCTGTGTGATGGTATAAAATGAATGGAATTCAGATTGCGTATACTTTTAAATAGCATGTAAGTCGTAAAAACAAATATTACTCAGGCTCCGAGTTGGTTCGTACATTCTTGAAACTTGTCTGTATTGAATTATTGCGTACTCATAAGTCATACAATGACGTTTTACTTTTGTTCCAATCTCTTATCAAATATTAATCATTTAAACTAAATTGTATTAAAAGCCCAACTTGTTTGTAAACGAAAGTCAAGCGTACAGATTTAGACGAGTCTTTATAGGTCTATTTACCAAAAATACCAGCCAAATGCGTTCCAATTGTTCCTCAGCTCGAGCACTTAAAATTATATTTAGCTCATTATTTTCAAAGCTCTCAATTTACCCTTCTACAAATATTTTCAATTTAAAGAGTATACACACACGACGAACGAGCCGCCCGCCAGTCCTTTCAAAAGCGCGCGCCCGCCGTTGAAATGAAGAAGAAAAAAAATGCAAAACGTCGCGACTTCGATCACGGAAATTACAGTGCTCCGCCAAACTGTAGCCCGTCGACTCTGTTCCCGTCTCTCTTAGAAAAAGCGAAAGAAAAGAAACGTCGCGCGCGCGCGCGCGCATCACAAGGCTACGCTAGATCCGCTCGAGATCACTTGGCGTTGGCTCGCGCCGGCTATTGTTGCGCCGTTGCCAGCAAAAATGTCGAAATACGATATATATACCTCTACACCTCAGGTTATACCTGTCGCGTCAGCGCATTGAATAGCGTCTACAGCCCGGCGTATATACTTCCCGATGACGCGAATTCGTCGGAGACCGTCTCGATATAAGTAGTCTACTTCGCCTCTGATTACTCACGCGCGCTCTGCGTGTAAGTATATAGATTTCGCATGCGCGTGTAGACGCAGTCTCAGGCTTTCGTCTGTAAGTATATATATACGATTTGGCGTGCACGTGCTTTGTTGATTTAATGATTTTTCCGCGAAATGAGGAGAACATCGGACGGTGATCTAATATTTGAGCGGCTTTGATCCCAGGGTGATAAGGCGGCTTGTCTACGTGTTTCCCTGTGTATATATATGCGTGTGTGTGTGTGCGTGTGGCTTTAATGGGATACGTATGACGTTAGCGCGGAATTATGAAAGATTTAAAAGAGGTGATAAATTATGAAATTCGGTTGTATACCTATATATATAAAGAATGATATTTTTGCTCTTATTTTTATTCGATATATAGCGATTCGAATTTATCAAATGCTATGACGGACGACTGTTTTTTTTTTTATCGGCGTTAAAATAATTTATTCATCGATAAAACGTATTTTAGATAAAGATAAAATTTAAATTTCGCAGTGTCCGCCGCGGAATGACGAAATCTGACAAATGATCATATTAAAACTATAATTTAGTAGAGGCTTTAGCGCTAGCTCAGAAGCAACTATTATGTATACGCATTCACAACTCCGTTTCGCTTTTTGGAATGCGCCGACCTTTGTAACAACTCCGGCCTTCCGCTCTAAAATGGGATCCCCATCATTCCGTACCGAAAGCGCGTCGTATTATATATATATACTACTTTTTTTCGTCATCCGAAATGGAAAATTTTCTCAAATTACGCACCCACTTAGCCTCTCCGACGGACTGACAAATTAGCCTACACTCGCATCTCGTCTTTCTCTCGGTTGCGATATATCTACACGTCGGAAGCGTCGAAAGTACTTTTTTTTCTAGCGCACACGCGCGCGATAACTACGCGAGCGGGCGCGCGCTATCACAACTCGACGAAGTGTGTTTTGACTGTGAGCTATGGCGCTGTCGCGGAAGAATGACACGCAGACGGGTTTTTTCGCCGATCTCTCGGTGTTATGTTGAAAGACTCGGAGCGCGTCTCTTTCTTCTGCTCCTCATTCGCTTCTCGCGGGCCAAGGCTAAGAGCGATAGTTCCTCGGATCCCATCTCCGCGGACGACTTCTAATTTCAGTTGATGACTAACGCTGCGGTAGAGACAGAGAGACAAACGTGTTTTTAGGCATTTCACGTATTTTAACTCCTTAATTGATGCTCCCGACCCCTTTCCCCTGACGAGGAAGCCGTCTGTTTTTTGTTTTCGGTACCCTCGAACTCGCGCCTCAAATTGTCGACTCGACTATTTTTCTCTTTTGTGCGTGGCGTTGATTAGCTCGACATTTAAGGAATGACATTTTTTTGGCTTATACGAGTATTTGGGAGATATATTTCTTTGATCGAGAGAAAAATATTTGTCATAAAATATTTCTTTAGATAATACGTACGCTCAAATTAACATTTATATATATTTTATTATCGTTGCGCATTTATATTTATAATATGCCTCAGCATCGTGTTATTTTTAATAATTTTCAGTAAAGCTCCTTTCTGCGAATCTCACGTTAGTGGGAACGATGGCAATTATTTTTAAATGCTTTTATATCACTCGCTAATAACAGCTTGAATAACAATATTTCTTTAAAAGCCTTCTTTCCATGAAGAATAAATGAATTTCACTATACCAAGAATCGTTTTATTCGCACAATTTGCTTGTTTATCTGCAGCACACGCCGGTCTACAGTGACAATGTAGTTACCAGGATAGATAGCATCGATCGCGGGCCTTATTATCATACCTTTTTTCATATACAAAAAAAAGTGTTAATCACCCGCTTTTATATACCATTTCATCAAACAAAAACATAAGGTATTATATGCGCGTAACCATCATTCATCATCACTTTATCGATAAATCGTCAATGGCAAAAGCTCTCCGAAACTGCAAATCTATCAGTGGCCGCGCGTACAGCTTCGTCGAGCGTGTCGACGACATGAAACTTTTCCGATACATTATCGTCCTCGCTGAAACACAGTGGTGCGCGCGTGCTATATAATATGCCTATATATACACACAACACTATATATGTATATACCGCGAAGCACAGTGCATTTAGTGCTGCGTCGTATCTCCTCGGAAGCCCGCTATAAATCTAAATTTAAAAAGCCTCTCGCGCGTTTATCTCTTTTTCACTCTTTCTCTCTTCCCTCCGCTCCTGTCCCCTTATATACGCTTACGCGCGCGCGTCCGACAAGATAAATCCTTATCTCCATCTCGTCGTCGCTGCCACCGTCGTCGCTTTTTCCGTCATTTCATTTTCCTTCAACTATGTACAGCATGACAAGTTACATTTATACACGCTAACCCTTTTCTTCTCGCCTCTCGTTGTTGTTGTTGTTGTTGTTGGTATTGTACACTATATGCGCGGGCCGCGGTGGTAACGGCGACGTCGGCTCGTTACGCGACGAGGGAAAACACGTGTTGTCACGGGGCGTTTATCGATAAAACGATTTGCATCGCGTGTCCTGTTGCGCGCCGCGCTGCTTTATTGTTCTTCCTTGAAAATCGATCCGCGCGCCTCGCGTCGTCTGTGCTCTCTTTGCATATATACATATATACGCGCAGATATGTATATGTGTATATATACTCACCCACGACGACGCCGCGATATCAATGTGCCTTTTATTATTTCAGGCTAAATGAGTCACGTCGTTCGCGCGCAGTTTTTGCGTATGCGCCGCGCGCGTACGCGACAGTTCGCGTGAGGTAAATATTGTCCCGTATTTATCTATCGAAAGCTTTATATTATTGATTCCCGATATTTTAATCTGGAAGCGCTCATTTCTATAATAAGCTTTTATTGCCGTGTACCGTGAAAATATTATGAAATTAGGGAGAAAGAAGGAGTGAATTATATAGAGACAACCATATAGGTTCCCTATAGGTTCCTTTGCAGAGGTGCATTGTGGTACGATACCTTAGGTTATTAAATTATAATTAACAAACAACATAGGGATATAGATGTATAAATGGCATCCTGATAAAAATAATTTATACGCTATTTGTAATGAAAAGAACATTCTCCAAAAGTGATTTCTTTTAATTTATGTTATATTTTTATAGGCTACGAATATAAACACACCGCCATATTTCTGATTAATGGATCGGAAGAGTTATAAAGCGATGAAAAACTGTAAAATTTATCGATTCAGGGAAAGACGTAATCGAAGCTTTTTAACGTCAGGTACCTATAACCACAAAGAATGATCTTTGAATGATGATGACTGGTACGAATGTACTAAAAAACATAATGTCAGTATATTAAAAAGATATATCGCCTATAAATAAACATTACAATCTCATTATACAATCGACCTTCAGAACGCATTTATAACGTTCAGAAATTACTTTTGTGCAATAAATTCATCAACTCGTATACTTTCGCACAATAACATTTTCATGTGCCTTTTAATAGACACAAACAGCTATTCAAATGAATCGAAAGTGCGCATTGTATTGAAACTACGATCTCATCTTACCACGGTACAATTTCCCTCTCATCCGTAGTTAACTACAATTTTCACTTCGTGTTCCATTGAAACGTCTGAAATGAAAAAAATCTCCTCAGCCCGTCATTCGAAAAATAACCCGCGCTCCCTTTCTACTTTACCCTCGTTTCCAGAAACGTCATAAAATCCCCGAGCGTCTGCTCTCGGAGCACACGAGAGAAATCGAGCTCATCTTCTCCATCATCGCGCTTTCGAGCACCGCATACTATAGCGCGCAGACAGCAGGACGGCGCGATGGGCGATCGGGTGCACGAGCGATTAATCACCTGGAAAACATACGAAACCGAGGCGACGCGAGCAGTGACGCTATCGTCGAGAAATCTCCGGCGCGGGTATATAGTCCTACAGCGCATCGTACGTGCAGTGTGTGATTCAAGCCGCATTCCTTACTCGCGCGGGGCCCGTCGGCTTGTAATTGCGCGCCGCGGACAATAAAAGTTTTAGCGCGAGAACGCCGGTATGCGCAAACAGCGAGGCTTTATTATTATTACTCGCCTCGCTCGCACTTTTATAAAATGTGACCGCCCCGCGCGCGCGCTCTTTGGCGTTTATTTCGGCGCGTAAAGGCATTTTAAGCGCTCATGGATTTGATAGCTTTCGAGAAGTACTTGAACTCCTTATCGCGGCTGTGCCAGTGCCACGCCAATGAGGCACAAGGTGAAATGCCGCAGAGGCAAAACAGTTTTTTTTTTCTCTCCCTCTTTCTTTTCCTTCCTCGTAATACAGCAGGCATGTTAATGTTTAATTGAATGATGCTCGACGTCTAGTGTGCGCAAAACGATTGTTTCCTTTTCGCCTCGAGCTTGTATTATATATCGCATCTTTTTGATTATATCCAAGAATTTCAGTAAGTAATCGGACATACACGTTACCGAAATATTGATATATCGCTTCTGACCGCTAATCATCGCTGATCTTAACAAAAGCGATAAATCGTACGTGATGCGCGTAATAAAACATTTCAACTTTATCTGAAGTACCTGATTATAATACATTCGTTTATCGACGCAATGAAATTTCTCTCATCTCATGATGATATGTATATATTATCGCCTATCTGCAGTTATAGGCAAAAAATGTTAAATTATTATTCAAAGGTATATATATTCGCGACAATGTCTATTCGAGCCATTCGTCGGCAAATCAAAGCGCTTTACATAACTCGGCGTTGCACTGCTCACACACGCGACTATATGTAAATCCGTACATCGCGTCGACATTCTTCAGATTCGCTGCTAATTGAACGACGCTTTTCGGCATATACTTCGGCCACATTGAAAAACATTCCGTATATATTTCCTTGTATATAATATCCTTTAACTCTGGCTAACTAATGAATAGGCTCCTTTATGCGCCGCCGCTGTCTATATAAATATACATCATAATATGCACACGCGAATCCCGCGCGCATCGTAAAGCGCGCCTGCGCGAAATAAGAAAAAACCCGCGTAAATTAGCGAATTGCGTCGGCAACGCTAATGAAAGGAAAAATCCGTGTACATCTATATATCTATATGCAACTCTATACTTGCACACGCGCGCGCGCTTCGAAGAGAAAATCCCCGACGCGTTTTCGTTTTCATCCTCGCTCGCGCAGTCGGTCGTAAACCCGCTGCTGCTGCTGCATATACGTCATTGATATATAATCGCATTCGCGTATTTTCATTGCGCGACGGCGCATCTCCGTTTAATAGCCAATGGGCGGCGTGCGGCGATTAGGAGAGGACTCGGTCGCAGCTGCTACTTAATTAGGTAATTGTGACGGGGATCTCGGGGGTCAATCGCTTAACGGCCGATTATGCGGAAGGGCCGATCGCTGCACGCAGACGGAAGTATATTATAAGCCATGCAAGCCTGATTTTTTTTTACCCCCGTGCGAGTGCTGTTCCACTTTGCTATTTATAGACATGTGCCTCCCTTGACGGGTGTAGATGATGAGTGGTCATAAGTATGGCGATGATTTTTCCTTTCTTTTTTGTTCATGCAATTGAGACTTTTTTGGAATGCACTCGCGGGGGCTATATTTAGTCTTTGTTGTACGGAAATTATGTCACCGCTCTGTGAAAAATGAGAATTTCCGAGTAGAAAGATATACGTGACGTTAGTCAGCGTCATAAACCGCTTCCGATGAATCATTTTCACATATGATTAACTCTTGCCATATTTTTAATTGCTTTTTTCAACGAAAACTAATACCTCAGCTATTTGTATATACGCATTATATATCTTCGTGTTCTAGTTAGAACACTCCACTCTTTCAAAAAAATGAAGTCGACATTTTAAAATTAAATGAACCAAGTATATATGAGGCATTTCCGTGAAGTTATCTGCTTTCCAAACGAGCCAACTGTTCCGGATAGATAGATATAATAATGCCCGTTAAAAAGATATCAGATTACTTCTACGTATCCGCTGTCCTGATTGCCTATCTAAATGAAAAGCTTTTTCGGACGTCAAAAACAGAGCGTGAGAGACGTTAATATAATCTTTTTATTCTCCGTTATCTCAGTATAAAGTTCACAACGGGATTATATATTTTATATCATACGATATACGCCTACTTCAATGATCTCATATATATACTTATTTATACCAAGCCAAACAGTATAATACAATAAAAATTTTAAATCAGCTCTTTATACGTAAGTATAATGACTAAATATTTACGTGGTTTCTTAAATAAGCAACAACTAAAAAGTACTGGGATAATATATTATGCAATAAATTTCAGAATTCAAAACCTTCTTTGTCCGACACTCAGGATATAAAAAAATATAGCAGCACAGGATACTACGCTCATTCGAGAAGTCAACGAAATCACAGAGGCTCCTCGACTTCCTGCGCAGCTCGCGCCCTTATATACTTACCTACTATACCAACTCGCACACGCACTCGCAAATCGCCTGCGAAATCGCGCTCGAGCATCGGGCGTGTACTACGCGTTGGGCGAACAAAGGGCGAAGACGGACAGGCGCGTTCCGCTCTGACGAGCGCGCAGACAGACGCTCGTCGTCGTCATCCTCGTAGAACCCCGCCACAAGGGCGTGGGAGTTGCCCGCGCCACACGTGAAGAGTGCGTATGAGTACAGTGATCACGTGAGCGATGGGGAGTGTATATACACATTAGGCTGGGAAGACGGAGAACGGAAGGGATTTGTATATACGTGGGAATATATTTATTGGACCCGTGCGTGCGTGTGGGTTCTTATAATTTGATTTGTCTATAATTTTGATGGAGTTTCGTGTGGTTACGACGCGTCGCGAACGCATAAGTATAGAGGGTTAGTGCATGATGCTTTTACATGATGCGATGCGAAAATCCAACGGTTATAAATATATGTATACAGGCTGAGAGCTATTTTCTATAGTTTGCCGAGCGTCGTTTGAAAATTTTAAACGACTTTTCCAAGGCTGGATGCGAGCTGCACATGCGCTCCTGCTTGCTATGCACGAGGAAAATAACATAACGCGATTAAAGGATAAACAAAGCGAAACTAGAATGCGCGACGATCGCTATTAATAAGCCATCGCGTATACTATAATCACACGCTGCTGCGACTCCGCTCTCTCTCTCTCTACTGCGTCGATATTCAGCAAATCTCTGCAACGCAAAAAGGTGGAATATATATCGACTACTGTCGGTTGTGCGAAAAAATTTACGTATTGCAGTTTTCCTTGAGAATAAATTAGCGGCTGTATAGCTCGTGCACGTGACAGGGGGGAAAAAATACTCTTTAAATCGCTTCGTTTCGGTTATCGACTGGAATGTTAATTAATGACCGTAAATATAATGAAAATTTTCTTGGAGGAGGAAACTTCTTCGAGGAGCGGTTCTTCGTATAGTTGAAAACAGAACATTTTCTCGGTAAAACTTATGATATAAAACAAATGTGAATATAATCGATAGATTTCGCGTGAAAATTTTGCATTTCTCACGAAAATAATAACGTTTCAAATTCGCAATGACACACTCTTATTTACGAGATATATAATGAATATTCAATGATCTCTCTATTTTTGTTTGACCGCATAGCATACGTCATTTCTGATATAATAAGTTCAAATGACGTCACCGTATATATCTTATTTTAGGTATATATATATTTTCGTATGGGTAAAAGTAAGTTAAATTGCCTTATAGCTCTCCAAAACAACGACAGTAAAAATTTGAATGGCGCGTCCTTGAACGAATCGTTTCGACGATACATGCCCCGCACGTGTACCTATATAAAACTTTACGACACCTTGTATATACCCAGATTTTTAAAGCGCAACGACCTTCGACCGGCCCGTAATAATTTACCGGGCCATTTGCCATTCGAATTAAAGGACCTCGCTTCCAGAACCTATAGCCCATATAGTCATCTCTGCTGCAACAAGTCCACAGCCATCCTCTCCATTTCCATATAATACCGCACGACGCGGCTCCATTCAAAGACGCATAATATATATACGGCGCATTCCTCGCACGCAGACTGCACGCGACCGGCCGCGCGCGCGTACAAAGGAAACACTGCACTGTAAAGTAACGTACGCGCCGCGCGAATGACCGCGTTGCCGTGTATATAGTAGTAAGTACAACGACTAGCTGGTCACTGCACCGCGCCAAAAGGAGTAAGTATAGCGAGCCGCTGCGTATATACGAGACCAAGTCTGCACACTCGGTGACGCGGTGCGCGCGCCTTTAATCCGGCTACTAATAAAGATGAACGGCGTCAAGCATTAATAGAGCGAGAGGAGAGAAGTTGCCGCGTCACAGGAAACACGCGCGCCGCCAGCGCGAGCCCATTTATCGCGATTATACGATCGGTGGGTTACAGTGCGGGTGCAGCCTCGTATATATACACACCGCGCGCGCGGCACGCGAGCCTCGCCACCGTCGAGTATAGTTTGTATATATACATGTAGCTATGTATACAGTATAGGCCGACCTCGAGAAAGCGGTGGCGAAATGATGGATGTGAAAGGAAATGGGCGAAGAGAAGCGAGTTAGGAAGGCGCGGATTTTCGTTTGTATATATAGATGCGGATCGAGAACTGACATGTAGGTATGTACAGCTTGTCGATCGAGATTTGGTGAACGGCTGTTTGCGCGATGTTGGCATATTCGATGTATAGCTGACTCTGGCTCAGAAATATATACGTTTACAGTTTTTTGCAGTGGTTTAATGACTTATCGTTATAACGATGTTGAAATGATCATATTCTTATCAAGTCAATATAAATCTATTATATATAGCTCTGATTGTAATCGATTTAAACTCTTTATTTTCTTAATGGACGTTTGTATCTGAGATGATTTATAAATTATATACGCTCAGTATTATAAATTTTGACTGTATTTTAAGACTGTAATAAAATATACTTGAAACAAACTTCAAAAAACGATATAATACAAAAAAAAGGATCAGTTCCAGTTTCATTTAATCAACTGTTATTATTAAAAGTAATAAACTGTGTTGGAAAGACAGTTTATTGGAGCAGAAATTTATGGCGTATAGTCATTATAGTTTTTTTTTTGGTGGGGAACGAAATTTTACTTTTATGATTTTTTAGTGCTCAAATATTTGGAAGACCTCAATTGTATTTTAGACGCTTTGAGATTATATATTTATTATCTTACTATAACCATCACGATGCGTTACTCCAAAAGCTATATATTCCACCATGATGTCATTGCTGTAAAAGAAAAAAAATAAAAGTTTACCAAAATTTTTAAACGAGTTCAAGAATTCCTTGCGGATGACTCCATAACAACTTTTTATCATTCCGAAAATCGGTTTTAAGACCTGCACACAAGCATAATATTCACGATCTTTCGCGGTAATCCTTTACCGCACGTTACATAAACATCCGGTTAAGGCGTTTAGTGCTCCCAACAAAAACAGGCCGAAAAATTTACTACGCCGGTTACCTCGATCCTTTCGCATTTCCAAAAGTTGCACACAAGCGCGCGGAGAAAGAGCAAAAAAGAGTCGCACAATCGCCACGCTGTCATGCCGGCTAGATCTCCAGAAAGCCTTTCCCAACACACCTAATCCTCGCGCACAATAACCCTGCGAGCTGAAAGCCGCGCGTGTCAGCTACCGAAAAGAAAGAAGCCGGCGTGTCAGCAGCGCCTCTAACCCAATTTATACCATCACAAAGAGACGTAGGTATATACGTATACGGCAATCTGAAATCGCCACTGCGAGCCATGTATATACCTACGCATCGCACGAGCCAGGCGCGCGCGTGTGCAGCGAGACCTATAAACCGCCTCATCATCGTCGTCGCATTTTATATACTCATCATATAATAGCGTATATGGAAACGGGGTCGGAAAGTGGTTCACGGCCGGCGATTAGGACGCTCACGCGCGTCAGGTGGATTATTAGCCGGGCCGGCGCGTGCATATATATGTAACAGCTTGGTGCGAGAGCGCACTATAGCGCGAAATAAAGATAGACAGAGAGAGACGTGACGTTCGCGCGGTATAGCGGCGGGATAGCAGCAGGTAGTCGGCCGCGTTCCAGCGCGAGCGCGACGATTACGTCAGGGGTCCTTTCACTCCTTTTATACGAGAGAGCGACAAGTGCACGAGCGCGCTCAACAACGCCGGCAAATGGATAGCTGCTGCTGCTGCTGCTTCTGCGTAGGTGCGATGTGTTCTGTCTTTGCCTTGGTCGATTAGTCGTTGCAGGTGCACGAGCACTATATTACGTATACGAGACGCCAAGCAGATGGGCTGCGGGCTCGATTGATCGGATTTCGATCTGCCGGGCTGGAGGATGAAAAATTGGGTATATAGGAGAGCTTGTTTGCGGCCGTACTTGATTGGCTTTCGCAGCGTTTGTTTCCCTCTAGCTCACTCTATTTTTTAACTGTACGCGATATACGAGCTGAAGCGCTGTGTCGGTCGCGCGGGTTCTTTTTAAATTGCTTTTTCCAATGTGTATATATATAATATTCATAATTCCATCAATGAAATTCAATTTTATTTTTACGGCAACTTTATAAAAAAAAACTGGCAAAACACTGTGTATAGTTTCAGGAATTTCTGGAAATTCCCAAGCTGCGTAATAATATATGCCAACTTTAAATATATTCTTGAATTTGGATAATAAATTGTCAAGTTTTTTTTATAATCAACGGTTTATTATTCAGAAAATAATAAACGTTTTATTAACATTCAAATTTTATTACGCCGATAAATGCCGTCAATAACAAAGTTTATCGGCATTAAAGCTCCCAAACCGTTAATTTTATAAATACCTATATAGCATACATTGTGCGCGAAGAATTTTACTCTAAACACACGCATATACACCCACACGCGTGCACTTATGTATCGTAAGTTAAAATTTGAATAAATTTCATGAGCGCCGTAATCGTGTCGGAGGTATATATAGGTATACGCGACACGGCTGAAGTAAATGTTATGACATTTATGCCAGGCGCACATGTCCTCTGCAGATAATAGTCGAGGCATGCGAGCGCGCAGGCGTATATTATATCGGATGGATGTGGATCAAAGTCACTGGAGAACAAAGAATGCGACGCTGATAATGAGACCTTAATACCAGCCGATCTGCGCAGGCGATAATTACGCTCAATGTCACCTGAAACTTTTACTTTGAAGAGCGCGTAGTTGCTACACGTGAAGATTAGCAAGTAATAAGTGTTAGGATCGTGAAAGAGGTAAGTGCAGTGTGGCTAAAACATTGCTTAAATTTGAAAAATTTCCCTTTTTCAGTATATCTTGACAAAATATAATTACAACTTTGATGGGTTCTAAATTGCAAGTATTAAGTAGACGTCTTCAAAAATGATTGTATCTACTCTGAATGATAACTAAATTATTACTTTTATGTATCAACTTCGAATGTTTATTGTTATTGGACGTGAAAAGAAATTTGGATTCCACCCAACTTGGAAGTATCTTAGGTAAGTATACTTCGTTTCTGACCTGGCATCTGATAAACGAAAAATACATTTTGGCAACTTTTTTCAGTTTGCGACTGAAAATATTTTGGAAGAAACACTCATGCAATTGCATAAAGTTGTTTCGTACGCTTCACTGAATTTTTATTTCAAACTGGTTAAATCTTTCCGAATTACATCACGAACTAAAGTAAAAATTCATAATATTTCATGTCCTTATTAGGTATGCAAAACAATAACCAGAGTAAATATTTATGTTAAGGACAAGTGAACTTAAATAAAATGAACACTCAGTATTGGAAAGTTAAAAGTGTCTGAAACACGATTAACGATGTACGTATTAGGAACTCCATTTTCTCTTGATATTTCTTCTTAAATAGCGTAAAAACTGGAAGATCTCGTTTTTTATACAACAAATAATTGTGTCTTGAAGAAAGCATAGAAAAAGAATAACATTCTAAATATATAATTACACTAATTTAATTGTTAATCAAACTTTCCACCGACTCTATCAAATTATTTTTTCACTCTCACGCATGTATGCCATCCAATTTCTCCAGGATTAACAAAAAAAAAGGTTGATTAGAAAATGCATTTTGCTACAACCTGCGTTCTACCCGAAGTAATTAGTCAATGATAACAAACAGATAAGAATCATTGTGGGTTGGGCTCTCTGAACTTATCTACTTCCACAACGCGATTATTGAAGCCAATGTTCGTTTATTAATCGTAAAAATGACTAAAATTTTTCACCGTTCGCTTCTAAAGCATCGAGTTGCACAGAACAAACTCGTTGTGGCTTTAACATACAAATGCAATAGGAAAGTGCGCGAGCTGTGATAAAATCCACGCGCATATGCTGGTGCGATGGGCGAGTCCCGTTCGTTTTTTTTCTTTTTTTTTACATAAAACTTCGTTAGCGTATTATCGATGAAAAATTACGGGAAACGCAGCCCGGATCTTTATTTATCGTACGACCTCTAGTGCGTTTGTTCTATAGCTGTGTAAATGTAGTAACGGTTAAATGCAAACACTAGACTAATAAATAACGCTTATAAGGGTAATAAATTATTCGTATGTGTAATATTCGCGGGACTTTATCTTCTTTAAAAAAAAATATAATAATAATTGTGGATAGCTTTTGAAATATTCACGCAAATTTTATCCTACAGTTGTAATATTTGTTGGAGCGATATGGAAAAACGTT
>JAPYZP010000355.1:0-27022 GCA_030522985.1 Torymus sinensis | reverse complement strand
ATTTTTCTCTACCTATAATATGTGATCGGTAATCATTTCATCGGAGCTAAATTTAGCGAAAGTGAGAAAGGGAGCGCGAGGAGAAAAAGGAAGCGAGCAACGAGGGGATTGATTAATCACGAGCGAAATCTGCCGAAGTCGAATATACTTATAATATATATATACACAGAACGCAAGCCGAACGAACGACACGCGCGCGGCGTCCAGGAGCGATTGTTTTTCGCCCGCGCACACATAGGGCGCGTGTATAGATTTTTACACTTACAGCCACTTCTAATAACTCCCGTTCAACGAGTGCGACAACTGCGCTATCAGCGATGCTGCCACAGACGACGACAGGGCGAGCTTAAAGGGATGCACGATCGACGATCGCGCGCAGATCGTTAGATTTGATGCCGCCGCCGCCGCCGCCGCTACAGCCGCTGCATGAGCACGTGTTGAGCACACGAGCCGCGCCGATCTTGTCACGATCGACAGCCGAAGATTGGTGTGCCACTGCTACATTGTTGATGTTGTTGTATTGTTAGAGTGCGACGTTATAATCGCGAAGTGAAAAAGTCATATATAGTGATATAGCGAGGAGAAGCGAGAGCCTATGGTGGTGGTGGTGATTCGACGAGTGTGAATGGTTGGCCCGCGGCCATGGCCCCGCTGCAGCGCGCACCCACTACGATGCGCCAGCTACTGTTACTGCTGCTGCTGCTGCTGTCCTGGACGACGAGGGCGGCCCTCGCGGCACGTGTCGTCAAGCACCAGCTCAAGCAAGGTATATACACCTAATGATACACGCAGGCGGCCGATTATTCTCTCGGGCTACTGTTAATTGTGGAGGGGAGATTCAATAGAGAGACTCTCTGTGTCCCAAGTGACCAAAGTTCGGCTATATTTATAGGATGAGTTTTAGCGCGTGTGTGTTTATGTCGTGGGTGGACGTGCCTCAAGTTGGCTCAATGGTCGGTGAGGGATTTAAATGCTGCGAGGGAATGTTTAGGGGATATATGCATTGTTCGCGTGTAGGGAGAAGTGATGGGTTACGGTTGGTAGGGAGAATTTTAATAATGGTGGTGTTGATATTCTATGTATAGGAATCATTCATTAATAATTACTCCATGACATCCATGAAATACATCATCAAACGCACTTTTGTCACAATATTTGTTTCCTCGTATACAAATGTCGATGAACTCTTGAAATTCTAACAGACTGAAATACTTTATAAGTTTATTAATGGAAAAAAATCGTAATAATAGACATTAAATATTTATAAAGTATATGTAAGATATAAATAGAGGGGGAATTTTTCTTACTAATAAATAACATAGGTAGATAATTCAATCTTCAAAAAATTGAAAGTAATTACTGACTAACTCGGTCGAAGGTATTTCATAAAATTGGAAAATATTAACTTCATTGTATAAGAAAAATCAGTAAAAATCATCTTTGACCGAAAATTAAAAGAAAATAAGTATGCACTAATTTAAAAAAAACGTTGTAGTTCACGAAAATTTATTCAAAAGATAAAAAATCCCTTATATCTAATAGGAAATGAGAGTATTTTTATCCAAATTGGTCCATACATTTATAAAATATATCAGTGCATACCAATTCCAAAGAAATTTTTACTGTTTTCGCGAGTTTGGTTTAAACACTTTAAACGCCTCCTCTTTGAGAGAGCATTAACATTGATATCTCTTACTAATGTATGAATACTGTCATAAAAAGTATAATACGATTTGTTATAGTTTATTTTTAGCAAATAAGTTATTTTTTTAAAGATTAAAATACAATAAATGAAATTTTTCCTTGATTTATATGGCTGTGTTCCTAAAACCAAAATTTTAATAATGATAACGAAAAATATGACCTAATATAGCCAGTAATAGATCTATCTTTAAAAACTATTTTCATTAAATGTATTAAAAAATATAAATTAAGTAACTAATTCGACGCAGTATTTGATAAACTGAACAGTCCGTGCAGTACAACATACTGAAAAGGTCAGCATTATCGAGGATGTTTAAAAGTGTCTTGCATGGAGAAAATCAATCGTTTGTTTATTTTTCAAAATTGACATGAAACCACTCATTACACTTTCACTCGCGCCGATGCAGCTTCGCACAGCTAACCCCCTTCTCGAAAAACAGTCGTCTGACACAAAAAGTAACCGCGCGCGAGGCCGAGTCAAAAGCAATTTTTCCTCTCGTACCCAATTATCGTCGCGCACTACTTGGAACCTTCCGATTCCCGGATACAAAAACCTCTGGGCGCACGAGCGCCATTGGGTGGTCCCCTCACTTATAAAATTAGGGAAGTCTCGCCGATGAATTCTTCCGCTCTCTGCATGAAATACGCGTCTGGCCGCAGGAGAAAGAGGGAAAGGAGAGAGGGAAAGAGGATGCGTGAGACGACGACGACGACGACGACGCCGACGGTAGCCAGCACATACCGCAACGCCCGCTTCTTCTTTGGCTTTATATTTAGCGACGAACGCGCGAGACCTCGAGCGCGCGTCGCGAGTACCGCGAGAGAGAGAGAGAGAGGGAGAGAGTGAGAGAGCTTCTGCTCGACTCTGTGCCGCAAAAGTACGCCGTGCAGAGAGGTATATGGAGGATGCAACCCTTCCCCGCTGCACTCCACGAGGTTGGAAGGGGGCGAGGGAGGGAAGTCTGGGTCGTGGCTGCGTGGGTGGAGTGAGAGAGCCGGTGTGGATGTATGGCACTGATTCGTGTTGATAAATGTGAGTTGTAGATGAGTTTTGGTGTTTTCGGCAAGTTTAGCATTTCAGGAAGTTCGAGAAGACGCGCTCCGAGTACGAAAATAGATTTGATGGTTACATTTTCCAAATAGCGTATATCCTTATACGAACCCAATACCGAGAATTTCAGTTATTCAAAGTGTCATTAAAATGCTACAGGATATACGAAATATATAAAAAACGTATAGTGATAATTTTGTCACATTTAATAAAATAATACTTTGTCGTTTGATAAACATTATAATTAATATTGAATCATAAAAGTTAGTGATATGTATTTAGAGAAATAAATTTCCTTTTTTTAAACATTCAGTCGCTAAATTGATAACTCAGAGATATGTATTATTGTGAGCATTTTGATTTTCTCTTTAAATGTATTAATGCAAAATGTTTTGGTATCAGATGAGTGACAATCTACATATATGCTAAACTATTGGAATACATTTAGATGCTCTTCTCGTGACAGACAAAGAAATTTCAGATGAATATGAAAGTCAAATCAAATAATAAAATCATCCCATTAGAATTTTAAAATATCATGAATGAGCTTTTATTCGCTATTTATTTTCGGAACAAATTGTAACATTTACTGATTTATTTGTTTTATTTAATAAATGTAGGACAGCCGAAGTATACTCACAACGATTTAATAAAAATGATCGTTTTTCAATACAAATAACAGTCTTTAATTTTATCATTGACTAACACGCGGTAAACATTAAATAACTATCACGATATTTATGAAGCAAAAAAGAAAAAGACATACACGGCGCGATACTATATCGGCGCCGCTTTTTTCATTGTCACAGGCCGTAACTTTTTAGATAAAGCCCTCCCTTTCCTTTCCCTTCGATCCTGTTGCCTCGCGCACGTGTAAATTGGAGACCAAAAATAAATGGGCTCGCGGTGCGCGTATATATAATCTCATCGACGCGAGGGAGAGCGCGAAACACGTTTTTAATCAGTTTTTCATTACACACGCGAGAGCGAGAGGGAGAGCGAGAGCAGCGCTCCACCGCGGATAACGATAAGAACGAGTTCCGATTTCGCATCGTCTTCTCCCCTTCTCGCCTTCCTCCCTTTGATTCGTATTCGATAACGATCTCGTCGCTCTCGCTCGTGCGTTTAGCCCACGCGTGCCGGCTTATAATCTTTTGCGGGAGAGAGAGAGGGAGCGAGACAGGATCGCTTGAATCGATCTCGTTCTCTCATGGTCCTTCGGTGCGAATGAATGTGCGCTTGCGCGGGTGTGCAGAGCAAGTGCCTTCTGGCGACTTAATTGGGTTTAGAGGTATGTGGAGTGGTTGATAAACTTTTCGTAAGCTGAATATCCAAATGGAAAGATGCCTGAAAAATTCTTCTAATACGTGATTGTCCATAGAATTTGGTAAATATCTATTATGTGAGTCATAAGTTAGAAATCATTTTTGACTCTCAAGTCACTAGCACTTTAATTAAAAATAAAAATTTGCATAACTCGCTTGTTACGGCTACCACATTATAGTTTAGCAGCTAGTAAAGTACGGGATACCTTGAATAACGACGTTAATTCATGCCCTTTTTCACGGTAATACACAGAGGTATTAAGTTTAAAGCATACGCTAAGTTCTACCTACAGTCACAAAACATTAAGAGAACATTCATGAAAGAAACGTTTCGCTCGGTTAAGATGGTGTTGAAGGTACTCGTTCAGCGTGAATGGAGCTATACATCCAAGTATGCAAATCCTCTGAGCGTTTTTCAGATTGTGCGCCTCCAGGGTTCGCTGAATACGCGCTGCTGCTTATATACGCCAAGCCACCTCAAGTGTATCTCAATAGCTGCCTCCTCAAATACCAATATATAATTTGAATAAAATAAGACTGAATAGAAACCTTTATTATCAAAAGTATATAAAAAATCCACATGGATGAACATTGTCTGAAGAAGCCCAAGCCGTAAATATCCGCGATCGGCTTTGAAATTACGTAACTCAATGCCGGCATCGAAAAGAGATCAACTCTCAGGCGACGTTTTATACGGCTACATTATCCGCTGTGCGCATCGGAGATCGGATGCGCGCGCGCGCGAAGCTACTCCTTCCTCTCTTGTCTGCCGCGCGTGTTCGTTCGCACGTTTGCAAGCGCGCCGCAACTTGTTTACGAGGCAAAAACAAGATTGTTAAAGGGCCTCGTGTACACGCGCCAAACTCGGACTTAACACCGCGCGAATTAAAGTGTAGAGGCGAGTCCCTCTCCCTTCCTCTCTCTCTTTCTCTTGTGCCGCTTCTCTGCACTCTTATATATACATTCATTCTTTATTCTGCCCACTACCGTACAGTGTTGCTGCCGCGTAAGGAAGCCTTGTACCCCATCATTGGGCGCGCGAACAGTGGCCCGAGATATTTTAGCATTACCCTCGTCCGATGGGATTTTTAGCCTTTTATTATGTTGTATTATACGTAAGCGCGGTATGCGTTAGCAGCTGTTGCGAGAAGTTTACTGGTAGCAGTGTGTAACGAGGTATAATGACGATTTGTGTCCCGTGCAAGATCAAAGATTTTTCACCCCAATTATCCCGTTTCTTATTGTTATTTCTTCATCTGAAATTGCTTTTTCTTAACGCTTTATAAAGAAAGTAAAAGTTAATGCCTTTAATTATGAAATATACATAGACGAGACAAGCTATGCAAACCATTAAATGCTATAGTGTGTTATATATAAAACAAAGTGCTCTTAATCAAAATTATATTATATATATCATCGTGGAGAAATCAGGAATTTCAATATCCTCGAAAAGCAACTTCCGCCGTCGGTCGCGCGGTAATATCTGCTGCGTCGCGGCGGCACATCCTCCTTCATTTGAATGAAAATTGCCAAGTCGTGCGGCGAGCGGCCGTAAACGTCTTGTGCCGACGCGAGACGAAACACGTGACGAAACGATGCTTTTAAAGGCGCACCCGGTCTCGCGGTGGCAAAAAGGGTGCACGCGCGCTCCTCTTCCATTCATTCGCCATCATAATATCTCGACGACTAATTTTTGGAAATTCACGTCCGCGTGTTGTAAGAATAGACATTGACGGGGTAGTATATAGATATGAAGAAGGCTTATTGCCATTTGGGTTGTTCTTATATTCTACGTGATTTAGTGGATATGATTTTTAAATAAATTATTTTTAATTTATTATCATTATTGCTTTATTTTAAGTTCGTTCTATCATCTGGATGCTCTACTTAGGTACCTTATTCGCATTATTCCTAATTATTGGTAGTATTGGCAACAAGAAAAAGTCAAGTTTGACAAGTTAACTATAACTTTGCCGCTTTTGAATAATAATGATTACCTAAGATAACAATCGTGGTAAGAAGTTCATAATGGTTAATGTTAACTTTTTAAATATAACTGTTTCAAAATAATAACAGAAATTATTGGAGATTTATAGTAGTGTATAATTTTAATACAATTTCTCTCAATATTTTCACTCATACATTTAAGAACTTAATATATCACGAAAATATCGCACGATAACATAATTATTTATCGTGAAAAAATATTTATTGTAATAAATTATAAATGATTGCCGTCATTAAATTGTAAACAATTAAATGACCGAGTTAATGCAATTTCGGTACGTGTTGTGCACGCGTAAAGCTGATGCTGCGGCAATGTGACCGTTGTACACTTTCGGCTTTCGATGCCGAAAGTGCGTTTTATCCCGTTACATCACATTTCGCATGCAAATTTATTTTTTTTGTGGAATTCACTTCCAGTTTCTCTTATCCGCTCTTTCCCAAACAATCTTTCACGGTGTAATTGTGACATGAAAAAATTGTGGCACCGGTAAATAAGGTAAAAAATTATATACCTGGTTATAAAAAACGCGTTCAGTTTATATTATTTGGAAAAAAGGAGGTATTTGAATTATATTTTTATAATATTTAAATTCATGCCCATTCGGCGAGTACAAGCAATTAAGATAAAATCAAAAGTTTGTATGCTTAACATAAGTTATGCTGATCGGATTCTTACAATAATATTGCCAAATTACACATTATTTTAACCAGATTATTTCACTTAAAGGCTATCTAAGAGCCTATTTGAATATTGTAATTTTCTTATATTTATTGTGCGTACAAATAACACTTCAATTAATATATAAATTGGTTTATACTATAACGTGGGAACTGTAATTTATTTATATATGAAGGACCACATAATTTTTACTCATTATATAACTATAAGAGATAATAATTCAACTTTACAATGAATATACAGAGCATCATTAGCAAAGTACCCGAAGGTAAAAGAATTAAATTTATATAATCGAGAAATAAAATTATTCCAGCCGCCTCATTACATCTCCTTTGCATCAGAGCCGCATCAAGAATAGAGCGATTTATCATTATATGCATCGTATTGAAATGTAAAACAAACGGGCCATTAAACCGAAGCGTAAAAATCATGGCAAATAAACCACTACGACTCGCTCCACTATTATACCTCTCGAATTACCGTACTATATGAAAATCTGACTAAAAATCGCTCGCTTACACCAAGGGTGCAGTTATATAGGATAGAGTAATTTTATAATTCGCTACGGTGCTGCCAATCTCCGGCGGAACACCTAATTCGAAAGTAATACCCAGGAATTAAGATTCCCGCTCGCGCGAGCGCGCGAATAGCCGGCTGCATCAGGGGAGAAAAGGAACGGGGGGAAGGAGTCGTAAGAATCTGACCCCCGAAGAGTCACGGACGCGGAGTGCAGCGGTCAGGGTCGCCTCGTGCGTGTGCCGCTGCACGCACGCGCGGGGATAATTTTAGCGCAACCTGCGTGCGCGTCGATTGTAAAATTGCGCGCGCGCGTCGATAGACCGGAGTACGTGTGTATGTATGGTGTTGTCGAAAAAGACTTTTGATCTTTAAATAAGCCACGCGTACGCGCCCGACTGATTCATGCGTTCCGCGATTTCAGCGCTTGGTTAAATTTGCACTGTAGCTTGGGATTCTGTCGTAATGGCTTTGTTCCATTTTATTCGCGATTGATTTGTTAGGTTGTATTCTTTGATGTCGTCACTTTAAGGTTATAATTTAATGCCAATTGATGTGAATAATTCCTTCAATCTTACCATAACTGTCCTTTTAATATTGTAATTTATACTATAGTTCTAGTTTTGTTACGAAGCAGGTCGAAATCATTAACTTTTAGTGAATATTTATCTTGTTTGTATTTTCAATTATGGGCAATAATTTTGATTAGCATAAATTTTTCTTCGTATCTGTTTATATTTCTAATATTAAAGCAAAATAAATTTTCAGACTTCTTTGCAATAATTGTACACTATCCCAAGCTTAAAAATCACATTCCATATAATTTTAATAAAGTTACCGTTAGTCAATAACTATAAAAATAGCTTATTATAATATACATTTCGATTCCCTACTCTTATCAATGTTGAATCAGTAGACGGAAAAAAATATTATTATAAGAAATGAAAACTAATTTTTGTGCGCCAATGAAACGTAAATTGTTATCCGGGGTATATAGTCGTATTTAAACAGTCGGAAAAGCGGTAATAATTCACAGTAGGCGCCCGCTTCTATTCGTCGAAAATAGGCAGTTAAACGAACATCTTGAGATGCACGATGTTGTTTGATTACCGGGAATCTCATAGCTCGTAATTTACTTGCGCTTGCTTCTGGGATCGTGTGGTGTATACGCTTGGTATTACCGATTTTTTAACTATGTAATACCCGGCGTATTCACGCGCATGATCAAAAGATGCTTCCTTAATAGTAGTGCTGATATTACATGTTATTAACTGTTCCACTGATGAATTTATTTGCAATTAAGTCCGACTAAATTATGAAAATAATTGATGTTTTCTCCGCCAGATTTTTTGCTAATTTTAAAAATTACATCCCAGTCAAACATAAAGACGGAACGTTAAGTTTTGTAAATATCTAACGTGTTAATCATTTTTAAATTATTTAGTTTTGGCATTTCTCACAAATATTCACTTTTTACGATTAATATTGAGAAAAATGTTACCCATACCCACGTCAAAATAACGGTATTAACTATTTCATATATAAAGGCTACAAAATTAAGAAAAATTAGACGCACTCATTACAGCTTGCTCAAATGACGCTGCTCTTTCCTTCTTCAATTCTTATCTTGTTAATGTCATTGAGTTTCAATTTCGAGACTTAAAATGCCTCACGATATTAGATCCATTAACGCTGCAATTTTGCTTAAAACCCATCATTTTATCGAAATAAGACATTTCCCCGTCACATTACCAGGCGTGCCAGGATTCTCAATATCTGCGCGCTGGCGCGCCGTACGCGAAATCCCGGATAAATTCGAATTCGCACCCGAGACACGTCTTCTTCTCGCTTCGCGTTCACGGCATTCGAAAAGAAGCAAGAAAGCGACACGAAGCGACGTCGATGCTGGAGCACACAGCCACACACACACACGAGCAATTTGAGAATGAGATTATTTCGAGAGAGTCGATCGGAATCGGCGGATCGCGCGCGCGCGCCAATCCGTTTTATTCGCTAAGTGATTTAAATTCTGCGTAAGTGTATATCGGTTTCAATTGCAAATATATGCGGCCGCGCTATTTACATTGCTAAAAAGGATGAAAATTCAGATGTTGATAGGGGTTTTTTATGTCGGGATGACGTCACATGAATTTGTTTTTTTTTAAGTTAATGCAGGAAAAAAGACTTTTTATTAAAGCAAGATAAGTTAATTTAAAGATAAAATTTACTTTTAAAAATATATGTAGATCCTTGAAAGAAATGACGGTAGTGGCAGTAGAATATGATGGTAAATAACAAGTGCATTTTGAAAATATCTGTATGATGAGAGCAGAGCTATACGCGCTATTTGATACGGCTATTAAAATAACTTATAATATCAGAATTATAATATCTCGGATTTATTTTCGCCTGTTTATTAACGCTGACGCCGTCTTTGATTTATCAAAAGCACAAACGCCGATTCCAAACATAACTTCGTTTTACAGTCCCCCGGGCAATTTACAACTTCTCGGCTGACCAGAGCAATTGTATCACATTCGCATTAGCGTTGCTTAATCGTGCTTATAACAATAATAAAACGACTGAATTACGATATGCTTATAAAGCGCGCATTAACTCTTGTACAAATGAAATACAGCCGGAGCGGCGTAATGTCCGTGTTTAATGTAATACCGCGGCTCCCGTTTTCGCTCGTAAGTCACACTCATAGCTAGTTCGTCATGCCACTCTTGTACGTGTCGTTTAATAACCGACATCTGAGTGGTTAATTTTTTCATTTATTTTAGCAAGAAATAATCTTTTTTCCTATAACAGATTATCTCAATGTCTACATATATTATGGTTACAAGTAATGTTTGAAGTAGAAGTACAATTTCAAAGAATAATATACTTTTTTGTAAGATTTATGGTGTTACATAAATTAAAACCCATTAAATCAGAGTTTAAGCGTTGATTTACGTCTAAAAGAGTTGAAGCTCTCTTTCCTTTTTATATTATTCACAATAAAAAGTATTTTATAATGAATATTGAATCCTCTTCTCTGTAAATATAAAATAGTAAACATTTATACTTTTTCAATAGTCATAAATCATTCACTACTGAAATAGTTGGTATCTACATAGTCAAATTTCAATTGCACCATTTTAAAGAGTAAATATGCGCTACCTGAAATGTTGGGTACCTAATACTTTATCAGTGAACGACTTTCAATTGCTGAAGTAATGAATTTCTACTGCTTTATATTTAGAGAGTCGGTAGTTCGTAGCTGCATCCAACCTAATATATCTAATGAGAATATTGAAAATATATTGATAATCCAATGCCCTAATTTTTACATTTTCCAAAAATGATAACTAAATTTCAAGATTTAAAGTCCTTATAAACAAACTATAACCGTAAACCGTTATTTTTCTACATTATACGTATATACATCAATCAGGTATCTTTCTTCCTTCAATGAAATTTATTTCGCGACATCACAACACAACTGTTTACGAAAGGAGAAACGTAACAAATACATGCACATCATCGCGCCATTCACAATAATCACGAGGCAGTCGAGATAAAAGGCGTCTCGGGAGCCACACCGACTGCTCCGATCTGCATTCCCATGGCACGAGACGCGGATTAAGCGAGAGAGAAAGAGAGAGGAGCCTGCTCACTGCACATCCGAGAGACGGCGGCGGCAGCGGCGGCGGCAGCGAGGAGGAGCAGGAGGCGGACGAAAAAGAGTAGCGATAATGAATCGTCCGGATCGTTTTGCTTCCATTGTTCTCCTCCCGCGGCTTTGTGCCGCAATGGGTGACAATGTCGGAAGGTATATATGATGGCGGAGGCGGCGAGCCCCCGTGGGGAGAGAGAGAGAATGAGATAGAGCGAGAGAGGGAGAGCTTCTTTATGATCCGTCCACTTGTACGAGCGCGACTTTATAGATGTACGTACATGCTGAGCTCATGGATATACGCGCGTGTACTTACACACGCGGACTTTTGCAAAACTCGTTCTTATCTTGTCTCAATTAATTTGTCGGCTGGTGTGTGTGGCACTGTCCTGCTTTTGGCTGATATATGAAAGAATTTTTGTTGTTGTTACCTGTTGTTTGCTGGTTTTGAGAAATCTGTTGTTATGCACATTTGTAAATCGATCACTATTACTTATTGCTTCATCTTCAAACAGTATTTTATAAATACAAAAGATTAATTTTACAATTATTTTTATTCTAATGACTTTGTAAAATTATACTCATTTCATTGTAGCTCAGCTGAATGTTTGTTCAAAAAATCAAAATTACAGTGTGCTCACCAGCCGCTAAACATTTATCAAACAAAATACATCCCACTATGCACGCCCCATTGTTTTCGCAGCCAATACAACGTCACTCACGCGCGTTATTCCGCGCACCCATGCGCTCTACATTGTAAAGCAGCGGTCTTCATTCGTCTAAACAACCAATGCCAAGCGTTATTTACCATCGTCATAAACACCAACGTTAACCCGTCGAGGGACAGCGAATAATTACGTCGAGCCGTGGACGCCCCACCCTCCTAATAACATTCATTAGAGCGCAAAATAAATCACCCCGAGCTATATACGCCGACGCATGCATCTCCGACTCTATTATATTCTCCTGCATGTTAGGCATAGCGATTTTGGCAATTTCTTCGAGCTTGCAGCGCGAGCGCGCGAAATCGTTTCAGCCGCGGGGCTGCGCGCGGCGCTTTTGGGAGCGCAATAATGCCGGCAATAAAGCGACGCGCGCGTTTTGCCCCGCGGCTGATGCCTGATGCGCTAGACGCGATGACGTTAAACGCGCGTGGTTCCCAAGTGCGACGCGGTGTGAAAGAAAGGAGAAGGAAAATACCGGGAGGGGGATAAGATAATGAGCGTGGAAAGGAAGCGAGAGTGGAACGAATTTGTTGGAAGTCGCTAAAAAGTGATTTTTTAAATAAAACGATAGGAAGTAACTTTCTTGTCGAGTTTGTTAATATGGAAAAAAATGGTTGTAAGGACGTTTCAGGCTCATGCTAAATGATCGCCAGCTGTAAAGTTCATTGATTCAGGGTATAATTTATAAAAAAAAACTCATTTTAATGTTTGTTTTGTTTTGATGTTTGACTAGAGAAATTATATTCTATAATATATATGGATATTCTTTGTATGTTCATAAATTTGGCGGTAAACAAAATAATAATATGTATAAGAAACTTTTTGCACTTTGCAAAATACCTAATCTGTATTTTATTTATATGCCATATGCTTTGTTCTTCATTCGATAACGTTTATTTTAAAAACTTCCTGGAAAAGCTGTTACAAGTCTATTAATAATTGAAATAAATATAAATGTAGGTCATTATTTTAGTGCACTTGTTTCACTTTTAAGAGATCCAATCTTCATATAATTTATTTTGACATTATTCATCAACAGCATCCAATTAGTAATCCGAAAGCTTTCGCATTTAATACTAAAGTATGTATTATGTAATTATTTTCCACTTCAATAATGTGTAAGAAGCGATTTTATGTAAAAAAGGTTGTTGAACATAATTTTGTTTTTACAAAGATTCCAATCGAAATATATAATAGCTTAAAAACTTTATTAAATAATATACGTTTTTTTTTTAATTCACCATTTAATTGACGAAAAAATGATATACTCTCTCAAATTAATATTAACAAAATAAATTAGTCATTGAATATCGTTTTAGTCTAAGTTATTGGAAATGCGGATGTTTTCATGAAATCTTAAGAAAAAGTAATAATTCATCGAAAATCGTTGTTTTACATTCCAAGAATATATCTAATACATGAGATTATTCGTAAAAAATAGTTAACACAGTTTCTGAATAACTCAATTATTTACGTCCAAACGACTTAAGACTTTGCAAGCGAAAGCGAAAGAGGCGAAAAACAAGAAAAGACCAGGCAGATAGAAAGGGACAGGAAGAGGACAGCGCGACGAAGACACCGCCGCGCGGGATAAAAAAAGACGCGTCGAGTGCGCGGCCTAACTCTCTTAAAATAATGTTACGTTATTTTTACGCCGGATTTCAGAGAGCCGAAACGTCCTCCTACCGTCGCGATCTGGCCGGACGCGCGCGAATTTTTATTGCTTTCATTTGCTCCCTCTCGCAAGTATTAAAATTCTCGACGCCCCGTGACCTGTTAATCTTTCGCTGCTTCCTGTATCGCGCGCAACGGCACCGAAAATTTCGAAACGATCATAATGACTTATTAAAGGGCCGGCCGCCGCAGCGACGAGCGAGTTACGTGGCAAATTTTTAATTGAGATGAATTCCCCGGGCGATGACAGCCCGTGTTATTATAATCTAGTTATGACAGACGATTCGACGCGGACCTGTTATTAACGATAATGGAAAAGAAATTCGTTTTTGCTTTTAATAATGTTGGTTTAATGCTGATTTTTTTTTGTTTTATAAAAGCGTACTGTGGAAGTGTTACACGCGCCGACAATACGAACTTTATTATCTACATGTACTTCTTTAAAAAAGCAACATTACTAAATACAATTTTACTTTGCTCTACAGTTTCGAGGTAATGACTTATTAATAACTCCAATAATTCACTTCTCCGCGAGTTTTCCTCCTATATACGCGATCGTTTTCCGAACAGCATGCTTCATCAGGCGGAAACTCGCTGAACCATTATATCCCGAGAATAAATCCGCTGCATCCGGTCCGAAGTCTAATGTAATTCTTCTTCGCGCAAATTTTATCTCATCCGAAGAGAGAAGCTTCGCGAGAAACAATTACGGACTTTCGCAAAATTCGCGACGTCACGCGAGAAATCACTATAGTCGCATTCCGATGTGCACGCACGTGCGCTAGAGAGTTCCGCAAAACGACAGCTCGGTCCGAGGTGTAAAATACAACGATAAACGAAGAACCGAAGAAGAGAGAGAAAGAGAGATAAAATCGCGCGGGGATGAAGAAGGGGGATATACTCCTTATTTCGAGTGCGCGAGTTTAATGCACTCTTTGCCCCTTAAATCTAAATGCTTTTCTGGTCGTGCGCCGCCGGCAGAATAGTTTCTTCTATACGTGCATGATGAGTGTATGTGTACTCACACCCACAGCTTTGTTGTTTCGTTCGCACGCGAGCGAATCTACACGCGCGCATCTGCGAAGAAAGGTTCATTCATAAAGTATTTTACGTTTGCACCGCGCGTTATCGCCGTCATCTTACGCCGCGCTCGTGCGCGCGCCCCCGACGTGAACTCGTGCCAAGATGCTGACTCTGTTTCTGTCGAACAATTAGGTGCTCGATGGGAATCGATACATTTGCCCAAGATCGGATTGGGCAAATAAAGCTGGTGTACATTGTTAAGTGAAAGGTATTTGTAGTGTGAAAAATGGTTTAGGGGTCCTGCACGAACGTGTTCATTTCTGAGGAAACTATGTGTATCTATAGGTATATGCATTGAATTCTATTAAATTCTTGTAATGTTACTGTCGAAAATTTTATTTGGATTTTCATTATTGTAGATGAAAAAATTTCTATTTTATTTATAAATTTTGGTATGGTAAAGCAATTATCACCATATAGGTATATATTGAGCGGTCGGCGGAATGAGCTCATTTTTAAATTTGCTCGAGAAAGAAGGTGTACTCCCATATACAGATGTAAATGTACTATGCGAAAAAAATTGCTCGAATATACACTCACAAGGCTACTCGTTGATTATGCCACTTTGTTGAACGAATCTCGAAATGATTTATGAGCTCGACAGCCGCGGCGGTTGCGAGCGCCGCGCCGATCCCTTCTTATACGGAGGTGGGCGTGACGTCTTCTTTTCTCCGTACAAACATTCCGTTGACGCATTCGACTTTAATCCATTAACTCATGATTCAGCTGTGAGATTTTCCAGTGTTGTTCTTAATGAGATCATTTTTGTGGCAGGATTAAAGAAGTTGTTCCATAAGTGTATATCGCATAAACGTTTATATGAAAGACTTGTTTAAAAATAAAATTTTTGTCTTGTTCAATTAATGAGAACAATAATATGAAAATACTTTTTGAAACGTTTATAAGTCAGAGGAATTTGCAAAATTGAATCGTACGTTCGCAGAATAACCAGAGTAAAGGTTTTCAGTAAAATTCTGGCATCCCGCTCATTTACATCCTAAACCATTCGGCTATTGAAATAAGAAAGTCGGATAATTTAATTACCTTGCAAGTTTGTAAATAATTGCCAGCCATAAATTTATAACAAGATGCTGTTTTGATTGCGCGACCCGCGCTCCAACTGCTCAACGCAAGCTTTCCCGCATACTAACGAAAATAAATAATTATAGTTATTCCATCTGAAAGTCAGAAAATAGCCGGCAATTTTCTCGGTATTTGATGGCTCAATTATATATTACTCGTATAGTCGAAAGGAAAAATGCAAAGGGGAAATAAGCTTCGAGCGAGCTGTATACGCGCGTTTCTGCGTCTCGCGCGAGCATTCCGATTTTCCGGACCGACCGCCGCTCCAGCGCCTATGGCCCGTGCGCTATGCAGAAAACCGTTTGCCTTAAATTGTTCGTTTTTATGGCATTTGTTACTTGACTCTCGCGCACCAAGGTATGAACTGCGCGCACGCGAAGCCGTCTCATCGTTTGCATTCACTAGCTTCCCCTGTAGTCGTGTAGCGCGTATGGAAAATTTTTGAAACCGCTACGAGAGCTGTGCTACTTTGGTACTCGCACTCCCAATCCCATGAGATGAGAAAGAGGCTTGAATATGGAAACGGGATCTTTGTTTATTTCAAAACGGTTTTATATTGTTGAACTAAAGTTATTAGAATGGCAGTATTGTCCTTCAAATAATAAGTATGGTTTTATTTTGGTTAATTTTAGGGTACCTTGTGTGCTGGAAATAACGCATAAAACTTTATTATTCTTGTTCTCTATTATTCACGATAAAAAAGATCTTTATTATTATAAAGTTTTTATATAAGAAGGGTAGACGAGAAATTTCTATTTTTGTATGAAGCTTTATTTAACATTTTATCTCAATATACCGTATAAATAAATTTTTTCTTCTACTGAAAGAGATGATACATTATCTGTTCTATAGTTTTTCGAAAACTTTTTTTTTGAATGACATAAAATGAAGATCATGGTCTACGCCTCATACCTATACTTAATTCCTATTCATATTATTGAAAATTTAAACCAAATTTTTCAACACAGTGTGCGTAAAATGTGATTTTACAAATTCTATAATCGAACAATATCGTTAGAATACACATGCGGAAGATGATTATATACACTTGTGTGATTGCCAAGTGACAAACCTCGCACTCGTGCTAGAATCAATACTTTTGCACTTGTATCAAAATATTACTATTTGTTTACTTAAAAAAATTCTTATGTTTATCGCGAATTCGAAATGATCGTTAACCCTTTCAGTCACGAATTACAGTCAAGAGAACAAGTTTTTTTTGTATATTTTTGTTTATAACAATTATAAATAATATATATGAATTGACAAGCAAATCCTATTCGATTTAAAGTTTAAGTCTTTTACTACCTGAAAATGCAATAACTTTCAGGATTTTGCATAGTATATAAATAAAATGATAAAAAAAATCAATAAAATAAAAGGGTACCCATACATCGGCTTTTGTGACTGAAAGGATTAAAATATAGCACGTTCGCAAAGTGTCAAACTATACTTATAAAAGTAAAACTATTTACATTTTTTCTAATTTTAACAGCACCATTTTATTTTCACCTCACTCCTAATGAATATCTCAAGCACCGAGAATAACAAACAGTAGCGATTCGTATTACAAACATCGTTTTATTTACTTTCTCCGTTCGGCAAGTGAGCTCGAGGGAAGGAAAGAAAAAGCGAAGCGCAGTGCAGGAGTAGCACATCGCAAGGGCTGAGAACCCGGAAGTAGGCGAGCTTCCAAGCACCGTGAATAGGTCTGCAGCGTGTATAGGGACACTGCAATTAGGTGAAGATCGCTCGGCAATTGCAGGCAGGCAGGCAGGGCAGCCTGTTCGTGTTTCGTCGTTTCTGCACTCCTCGTCTCTTCCTTGGGTAGCTGCGCTCGCGCGCGCACGTTCCCTCTCTTCATTTCGCGCTGTGAAATTGCCACGGGCTTTTTGCCGAGCTGTTCGCGCTATGAAAGCGTCTGTAAAAACTGTACCTAGGATCCTGCGGTCTAGCTTTTTTCCATGTTTACAGTGGTTTCACTGGTTTCTAGCACGATATTGTCAGCAATGCTTTGTATGTCGATCAACTGATATAGAAATTATTGTTTCAGAAGTCCCAGTTTTCTTTTTAGAAATACATTAATAATTTATTATCATTATTGTTTTTATTCATACACACTGAGAAAATAAATGGTTGTGGTGACCGAAAATGTTGGTATCCATTTAATGATACAATGCATAGTTTACAATCTAGTTAGCTTTCTTTTCTCAGCGTGCAGTATATTCAATTATAAATTGTGCTCTTGCCACATTATAGAAAAATCTAGTCATGTTTCAGATGATTAATGTTTTCGACATTTATAGTATTTATATATTCCACTTAGCACCGTTGAAATTGTTAGACTCGAAGGAACTAATTCTCGCGGTGATACTTGTAATTAGAAGATTCTGACTTGTGCCAAAATGTTCATTCAGCGAGCAGCAGCAGCCAGACGTTACGGACGCAGACATCAAGCGCATTTATCCAAAAACCCATTGAGTGCGAGCGCGCGCTCGAGTGAAAGGCGATCTCGGTGTACACGTCTACATTAACGCGCGCGGCGCGCATACCCACTCCACGCGTTTCCTGTTGCGCGCAGCGCGTAACTAACTTCTGTATAGAGTGCCTCTGTATTTGCGAGGGGGGGGCCTTCTCTCTCACCCTTTTCGTCCTTCGCCGCGGTCCTACCTTCCATTTCCGGCGTGGGACGCGTGTATAATGAGCGCGAAACACGAGACCGCGACACTTCTGTCGGGCCTTCGGCGCTCGACTGCTTCTAAAAATATACGCCCGTATAGCCGAACTTCTTTTTAACTGACACAAATATGTATATTTAAGGAGGGGGCGGGGGCGAGCGTTTACTCATTATATCGCTGGATTTACTCGCGTACGCATATGTAAGCGTCAAATCTTCAATATGTTTCACAGATAAAAAGATAAATTTTTATGATTATTAAAAATAAGATTCAATGAATGTGCGATCAGAAGGAGTGTGATTTAAGAATAATGAAATTTTAAATGTCAAAAGTAAAAGTATAGACGAGTTAAAAATAGATAACCACCGGTTCGAACACTGTCGATTTCGATTCAATTTATATTAATATCGAGTGATTATAAACTGGCAATATGCAATTTCCCAGTGATTTAAGCCAAAATGCTTTACGAGCGAACCCTTAAAAGCCCTGATTTATAGCACCGCGGCAATATACCACTTACCGCGTTAATCCGCACAATTAATATTCACGTTTTGCGCGAACACCGCGCGGGCATTCCATAAAAGAACACTACGTATAGAAATTGATTATTTCGGCGCGCCCTCGCCGATCGCACGACGTAACAACCGTTCCAACCATCTCTCGTCCAATAAAAGGAAAAAAGAAGCGAAGGAAACCAAAGAACTTTATATCGTTTATACGAGGCGCGGGCAGGTGTAAAATGAAATTCTGGTCCCGAAAAAGCGTCCGCACGCGCAAACGAGTTGTACATAATACGCGTATACGTATATACGAATATAACCACATAATGCACCGATAGCGATCTCGTTTGCGGCGGTGGCGGCGGTTGCGCTACCTTTATCGGTGCTCGTATTAATTCGAAATTACACGGCGCCTGTCGCTCGTATCTCGCGCGCGCGCCACCTCCGATGTTTTTTGCCAACAGCCGAACTTCGTTACTCGCGCGTATATATAAAGTCTGCTCGTGTTCGAATAGTTCTGTAGCTGTATGTTTCTTGGAAATGCCTTTTCGATTCGTTGCGCACTGCAAGGCGCTGCGACGCGATAAATCCGGGTCTTGATTGACAATTTTCGAAAAAGCTGGACGGGATGTTCTGACGTTAATTAAACGGATCTTACGTGGAGCGCTTTGGTACCTTACCTTCAACGATCGCTAATTATACGTGTATTGTGTAAGAGGAAATTTATTTGTTTATGTTTCGCTTATAATGTGTAACAAGTTTTTGTAAATATTATTATGATGGAAACAATACTTATATACGGGAATATAGTATATAAGATAACTTTGTGCAGAAATTGTAACAAAATATAGAAAAACTTGGTTACATTATCTAGAAGTGAATAGCATGAAGTAATTACGTTATTGCAACAATAACAGTTGTAACTACTACTTCGCCTGTATTTATACTTAATTACGTGCTATTCGGAATGCAACAATGAAAAAATTCAGGTTAAGGAGACAGTAATTTAAAGTTTCAATTCACAATGTTTTTGCATTGGTTATGTTTATTTATGAACTTGAAATAATTTACTAAGCAATCATCATCCTAATGATATTTTTTACCTGCGCGTAGTTAGAGCATTTACTTACAATTACAATATTTGATTATTACTAAAAGAGTTCTTGTCACGTTCTCATAATATATTGCTCTATACGTACCTTATAAACTATAGTAACATAATTCGCAAAAGTCAATATAAGAACTTGAAAGTAAATAAATCTTAAAATTGGTCTCGGTTTCTTATGTATTAACGTTGATTTTTATCAACGTACTTTATTATTTAAAAAAATGTGAACCTTTATTTTCTCACGCAATTAACTCTTTCAGCCGTCATTGTAAATTAGCACATTGAAACCACGAAATATCCAGTCTTTCCAATATTACGCGAACATAGCAGGACTTATAAATCAGCGCCTGGGTCGATGGTATGACGGAAGGTGTCAGGCGGCTCGCCGTCCTTTTTGTTTCTCACGCGCGGATTTCGGCGTATCTGTGCTCGAGAGATGCACGAGCGGCAGAGCGGCTTTGTTGTATTCGTTTGCAGGTTGTATTTTCGACTTTTTTACACGCACTCGAGGCCTATAATCAGTGGATTTACCGCGCTGGTAATTGGGAGAAAGGAGAGAGAAAAAGAGAGTCTCGGTAATCTTGGATGGAATGACATTTTCAGATGGATTTACCGGGAAAACGTCGTTCTGTAATAAGCGAGATAATGAGGCTTGCTTATTTTAATGGAAAATTAAATTGTGCATAGGAATCTTATTAGTCACGTAATGAAATATTTTCAGAAGAATATAAATATCAAATGACAAATTTTAATGCGCACGTAATAAACAATATTCCGCTTAATATGCGTGTTCTATCGCTGCGATTGTGAAAAAATTATAAATTACAGTCTTCAGTAGTTCTATATAATACGTTAAAAAATTGTTGCTTATAAGCATTAGCCCTATATTCATAATAATACCATAAAATTGTAGACCGGATTTTCATTTTGCTCGCGTTACCGGCGGTGGTCGCGCATAACGCTCATAATTACGGGAACTGTCGACAGTATGATTATAGAAGGCGACAAAATAGATGGCATGGAAATAATGATGCTAAAACCAGTTTTAAAATGTTTCTTATAATATAAATGCTACAATTATACTATTTATTGAAGGTTAAAAATCTGCTTTCTCCGCTAATATTATCATTCATCCTTTTATATTTAAAGTTGCTAAAATTTATGTAAAAGATGAAGTGTATATCTTAAACAGTTTGAAGCAATTTCAACTATTTTAGTCTTAAGAGCAACTTTTATCAAAGCGAATGTCCTTTAAATGTGTATGTGAGCTATTTAGTAATGCAACGATTAAGCAAATTCAATCTACCAGTTCATAGAACACACTCACTTTTCCGTATAGATAGAACTAATTTTCATGTTCTAAGAAGAATTTTTAAGAAAAGATCACAGTTACAACTTAAGAGAACTAATAAAACTCAACTCATAAAAAGAGGATATCAATAAAATGGTATTTAAAATTTTCCCACTCTATATTTTAACGGAAATTGTATAATAAAGCAAGGGTTTTAAGCTATAGCCATAAGGTCTGTGGTGAAACGATATTAATTTCTTTTATTACGTAATTCATTTAAACAAGATTAATTGGTTAGAAAGTGACGAAAAATTATTGACGAAAGCAATGCACTTATATCCATTAAATTTTGCGCTACTTAATCCTTAGCATACTAAAATATATACTCTAATCAATTACAAGCAGCAGCAAATACAGCCACATTATTTATACATAAACAGCATCTTAGGTTTCTTCTACACCAATCTC
This sequence comes from Torymus sinensis, assembly GCA_030522985.1. Classification (NCBI taxonomy): domain Eukaryota; kingdom Metazoa; phylum Arthropoda; class Insecta; order Hymenoptera; family Torymidae; genus Torymus; species Torymus sinensis. Next base: position 5,469 of record JAPYZP010000355.1, on the reverse strand, counting down.
CCAAAGCCTTGGAGCTTTAATGCTCACGCTTCGCACTCCAACTTCTCTGTCTTTCTCTCTCTCTCGCTCTCCAACCAGGTTATACTACCAGTAGGTGATTAATGACCGCGTCTATGCTCGGTGATTTTCTGCACTTCCCTTTTTTGCTCGGCGCTTTCCCGGCCGGAATATAATCGCGCGCACGTAAGCGCGGGTAGCAGCAGCGGCAGCAGCAGCAGCTCGTTGTGCAACGAGATCGTATCTCTGGGGCGCGCGCGTGCGAGCGGCTATATAGCCCGATTACCGGCGTGCCGGCCGGCTCTCGTATAATGGCTCGGGCGAGCACGATTTTCTTACTCTCGTGGTATATACCGTGCGTATATAAGACACTTTTCCGTCTACATCGGTGGAAGGGAAACGCCGGATTCTGGCGAGAGGTGCCGTGAGTAATGCGATATTAATGTTGGGAGCGCGAGAGCGTAACGGTTCGAGGCGAGGGAGGCTTGAGAAAAATTTGCCTTAGAATACGGAGGTTGGAGCTGTTTAATGATCGACTGCCTCGATAGAAATTTACGAGCGTTTACGGCTGTCGGGAGTGGATTTTATAACTTATTTTATGATTTAAGTGAGAATTATTGGGCGAGGAAATTTGAATTTGAAAAAAAGGTCGAGTTATTGTGTTTGAGGACCGTAAATTTTATTATAAGCACGTAATGCGTGATTTGTCGAACGAGAACTATAAATCGGAAATCGCATATTTACATGATGAAATATTCTTTGTCGGTACATTAACGAGAACCAAATTATTGTTTCACTCAATTTTTTTTTATTTGCTTCTTGGAATAATAATGGATTAACTGCACTTAAAATATTGCATATTAAAATAATCAATCGTCTGTAAATGGCCTCGTAAAATATTCATCGAGTTCATCAGAGCTTGTAAATCATTTTTTTTGCGAAGCCGATTTTCAACGGTAACTCAAAACTGCAGCGAAGAATATGCATAGAAAACTAAATGACACGTGATAGTTTAATAAGCGATGATCTTATCTTTAAATTATCTAGCCATTTTAATTGATGCTTCAACCCTACTATAATGAAATGGAAAACTTACCGTTAATTTAAATATATCGATGGCATATGTTATTATATGTGTCATGTATAAAATTTAATTTTTTCATAACGGAACAATTTTATACAAAGTTTTAATGTATCTAATTTTTGAAATATAATAATGGGTCAATGGTTCAAAATCAAAATTTGTTCAATAATTATATTTGTTCTCCGTAAAGCACAAAAATTATTAATTTAATAAGTTATCATCAGTTGAAAGAAATTTTAAATATTAAACATAAAATTACATAATAATAAAAAAACGTTAATATTTTTTGTACAGGATATTAAATTTTAATGAAACGAGTTTTCGGCCAACCCTAATTTTGATCATATTTTAATAAAATTTATGATATTTGTTAAAAATGCTTCGTTAAAGTAAAAAATGTTTCATTATTGAAGGAAAGTGTATGTATGAAATATGAGAGGTCTAAAAAGAAGGCATATGATTCAAGATGATTTTTTTTCTTGATTGGAAATTGGTTCATACAAATTTTATTTTCAGTACAGGAAAATTCTTAAAAAATGTTCTTGAAGCTCAGTCTTCAGATCTCATCTCTATTTCTGTTCATTATATAATACACGAGAAAATATGTAATAATGAAAGAAGTCTTTTTGAAACAGTTTCCTGTCATGAACATTATTGTAAAAAGAGTTTAAAAAAATTTTTCGTTGAAATTGAATCATATAGTCAAAAATAGTAGTACATTATTTCCTTCCAAAGTTATGTTAGTTTAAAGTTAGATGTCAAAATATACGCAATAATAAAACATTATATTATAAGCTCACACATTTTTGTATGTTTTGAAGTCAAATTTTGAACTGGCTTAATCTTTTAAGACATAACAATTTTTAAAATAGTATCAGTTTTTAAAGACTTGTGTCACGTAGTTTTTAACGGCTAAAAAATTTTTTCCGTAAGACTTGTATGGTTTATCAGAGAACACTTTTATTGATTTTCTAGTTCATTTTCCCACCAACATATGTAAACTTCTCACTTCAAATATCACAACCACCACTCCTTATGACCAAAAAAACATTACCTATCCAGCACGTACGACAAGTCGAACCGTGCGAACCGCCCTCATTTATTCTATTCATGCCGTGCGCTTACTTATACACTCTGTGTATAATACTTTGGTTCCAGCGCGCCAAATGATATATGAACGCGGCCGAAATTTTGATAACGAGCGCCGCCGTTCATAAATTAAAAATCAATTGGCCGAGCTCACTCCCTATGGCACACGGCAGTAGCAGGAGCGCGCGCTTCATCCAAAAAGAAACCGGCCGGCGCCCGGGTAAAAAAGGATCGCGGAACGAGAGCGAGTGGGTGGACAACGACGACGGGGGCAATTAATGGACGACGCCACCGGCGCGCGGCGCGCGACGACCATGCGAACAAAGACGAAGCCTTTAACGAGAGTACAGCTCCTCGCGCGCGCGCTCGCGGAGAGTCTTTTTGCGCGCATGGTGCGGCGGCGGCTAAGCCATATCTCGAGGGGAAGGGGAGAGGGACGCCGAGCGAGCGAGAGAGAGAGAGAGACAGCGAAAACCAGCAGCAGAGCCCGCGCGAGTGCTGACCATAGTTGGCATGTGGGCGGAGTGGACTAGGACGCCTTTAAGGATGTTGGCCTTAGCCTTAACCCGCGTGAGCAGCCTCGCACGTGTGCGTACGGACATATATAAATATACGTGCGCTGGCCACTTGACTACTGCAGGCCAGACCGCGCAAAAACTCGTCGAGAGTACTTACCTGGAAATGCTCTCTCTCTCTCTCTCTCTCTTGCTCGGCGGTAGAGATAGCGCCGCGATCTGTTAATAAGCCTGCTTTTATGACCAGAAATGGCCATGCGCGCGCCGAAGGCATGGGCGCTTCGGAAGTGCCACGCGCGAGCGGCTGTGTCGTCGTTGTGTTTGCAAATAGGTCTTGTACGGGCGACCGGTTGCCGCGATGAGGAAATTTCCGCAGAGGAGCAAAATGGAGACCTATTGGTACTTGGTTTTTTTTTCGTCGTTTTCTGGTGTGGTTTTAGATGTTTTTCATGCGAGTAAAAAGTGCTATTGAGATAGACGACATTAACGTCTCACTGCTTTAGGATTACGAGATCGTTCCAAATCCAGAAAGTAAATGACAGAAGAATCGCTTCAGAACCAATTTATAGATAAGAACCAAATAGAAATTATTGTACAAAATAACAATAAAAAAAGTTATTTGTTAAGAATAATAATCTATAAAAATGAATAAATTATAGGTATCTTACAGTTATTCTGGTTTTAATATAACGTGCTATTTAATTTAGACTTGAGGGTCATGCAAACGCGTCCAGTCCACTTATTAAATCATCTTTAAGTAGTCGATGAAATCATTCTTCGCAAAGTATTTTTGACACTCATAACAAGTGGTACACTCTTTCTATCTCGAGTTCCATCTATTATAATAAGTTTCTGAGTTATTCATAAGATTATTTACTATGCTTTCTATCAATACGAAGGACATAATAACAATCATAAACGTTCACAACTTCGGCAATTGAGTATCAGAATACCGCTTCCACATATTCCGCACAAAGAATGCCTCCGGCCCTCCAAACTTTCCCACTTAAAAAACATGCTGCTAAAAAGCGTTGCTAAAAAAAGGGCGAACCGAAAATTAATTTCCGAAAGCCGGCCTCTCTCGTGCACGCGAAACCCCGCTTTCCCTTTTCCCTTGTTCATTTTTTCTTTCATCGCTGACGGTGAGAGAGAGACGCACGAGGCTTGGATGAACAGAGCTCCAGCCGGGCGCGTAATGCGAATCGACTTTTACGCGTGTGCGCGCTCGCGATGAACTCTCAGCGCGCGCTCGCTGCAGCTAAAAGCCGGTGAATTACTGCTGTTGTGACTGGCGCGTGCGCTCGCGCTGCGTGCATTACTATGGTGCGGTAAAAAGGCCCGCGCGCTTTATATCGCGAAAGCGCGCGCGCACGTGCGAAGAGTTTAGAGGAAGGAGAAAGAGAACCGTAGCGAGTAAGAGAGAGAGAGGGAGAAAGAAGGAGAGAGAGAGATTTTAATCCCGCGAAGGTCGGCGCTCGCGACGAATGTATAGCCTTGAGTCGGCGTTAAAGTGTCTTTACGTGGGTGTCTGCGGGGTTGACTTGTTGATTAATTAGGGGATTATTGTCTGGCTGTGGTTTGTCCCGGTCCTAAAATAGTTTGAGAATTACTAGATATTTATATCAACTATTTGGCTGAAGCTTTGCTGCATTAGTAAGAAACAATGTTAAATGTCAAATTGGAGATATTGGTAATAATATATTTATATGTCGTTATGGTTGGGTGAATTAATGAGATTTCTTGGTGAAATTTTGCGCAATTATTTCATTATTGCGAAAGTACAAATAATACAATGTATCGATTTTATTAATTTTAAATTCAAGCTTTTCCCTTAATAAAGGGTCATAATCAAATTATGAAATAAGTTTTAAAAAGGTTGTTTTGACAAAAAAAAAGATCCTGTTTCTTCAGTACTTTGCAAGCTGTCCTCGCCAATCTCTCATCACAATTAACCGTACAAATCGCCGACATTAATCAACACTCACCTCCTCGACGGCCCGTGCCCATTAATACTAATTTGACGATACACAAATGTTTGGCTGCCCTTACTCAATATAACGAGCTTCGAGACAAACTTTTTAATTGCGCATTCGTTATACACACGCTTCGCCCGATTAATCAAGCATCGCACATTATACGGGCGCGTGTAAGATGGACGAAAAGGGCATGGATTGTCGAGAGGGAGAGAAAAGAGAGAGCAGAAGAGCGCTGCAGTTCTTCGGTTTCGGCGGAGCGCCACTTCAGACTCGCGTCTTGAGTGGTATCACGTGTGTAATAGCGGCCGAATAAGCTGCTGACTTTCGGACTTGCAACGCATGAGACTTTCCCACGTGAAATGAGTTACATGAGTTGTTGGTCTTTGTCAATCCATTCCCGCATGGTATTAATGGTCGACATGGGTTTCATAAGGCGTGATAATGTTAATAAATATACAGTCACCGCATATTTTTCTAATTCTTACAGTGATCTATATCAAATATAATAATAAATGAGCACAATAATATGAAATTCCCGTACATTGTAGAGAAGGCATAAAAATTAATGCAAGTCTGCAGCCTTCTATCATCATCAGCATTAGCATCATCATCATCAACAAGTTTACGCCCAAACTAATCGATCCTCCCTCTCCCATTGTGTCTGATCGGTCTATCAAGCCCAATTTATCCTAAACATCCTCCTCCTCCTGAGTCATATATCCTCCGACCTCATCACCCATCCACTCATCGTGCAAAAAGCCTCAGCCGGCCAACGGACTCCCGATAATGACGAGGTTTGCGCGTACAC